>JACXGM010004349.1:0-38327 GCA_016801145.1 Umbra pygmaea | reverse complement strand
TGGGGAGGACGGGCTCGTATTACGCTCGGAACCGGAGTGAATGGAATGGTGCGCAACGAACAAAACCAATTGTTTTTTTGATTTGCACACATTCCATTCACTCCGGTTCTGAGCGTAATACGAGCCCGTCCTCCCCAATTAAGATCCACCGACCGCGGCTGATATACATATACTGTATATATGGATTTACATCATCAGTATTTGTTTTGGTTTACAATTACCGTAACAGTTTAGAGTTGACATAAATGAAGTGTCATCTTTATTAGACAGATGGCCGTTTGGTGAGGAAACATGATGTTGAATAGAGCTGTAACAAACAGCCCTAAATACGTCAGTGAACCAACCAACAACCTCCAGGATGAAGGGGTGAAAAGTTCCCAATCTACTGTTTGAAGACATTGACAGCAGAATTACAAAAGCTACACTGCAAGATGCAAACCTTTTATCAGCATCAAAAACAAAAAGACCATCAAAAACAAAAGGTGTTGGCAAGAGTGTAGAGAAAATAATGATACCACCTCATCTGTGAATCAATGGTGGAAGTTGTGTCATGGTTATAGGCATGCATGTCTGCATGTCTGCCTCTGGAATGGGCTTACTCATCTTTGATATATAATGAACGAATTACATTAATGTAATGAATTATGGCAGCAGCAGAATAATTTCGGAAGTGAACAGAATCATCAATTGGCTACCAATGTAAAATAAACATGTGACCAGACTGATAGGGCAAGCCTTCACAATGGTACAGGACAATGACGTAAAACACACTGCAAAGTTCCTCGGGGGAAAATGTTTAAGACTGGCAAAGACATGCATTTCACTTGCTGAAGAGGAGATTGAGGTCAGAAACTCCCCAAATCCATCAACAGCTCAAAATGGCTGTAGTGAAGACTTGACAAAGCACCTCAAATATGATAACAAGAGTTTGGTGATGTTAATGATGTCGGGGTGTTTTTCCCACTCGTCCACCAAAACCTGAATGTTGTGAATTTAGAATGGAATTTCTGACTACTTTGTTAATGTAGTCTAAATTAAACTATTGTAAACAAGAAATTGACTTGACAGATGTATAAATATATAATTTGTACTATACATAGCCAACCCCCAAGTGCTGCACGGCACTCATACAGATCTAACCTGCAGTTGCTACCCAGCATAGCAGGGAGCTGGCGGCCCACGGGCGGACCGGCGGTGACATAGAAAATATATTTGGCACTTTTCTTTAATACCAGTAAATACATATTTTATAATTGAATTTGACTTTTAATTCCAAAATAAATTTAAATGTGCTTCGTACTAAATATGGATGTCACTGTAACCAATATTCAAAAAAATGTAAAATATTTGTTGTTAGCAAAAGAAATCCAGAACATAAGCCTAGCTAGGATACACTGTATCCTATAAGCAGCTGATGGACCACCTGGAACAACAGTGGAAGTGAGTCGAATTCCTGGAGGAATTCTGTCTAAAGCCAGATTTTCACCAGACGCAGATGACTTTTGCCGTACGTAAGATTTGACAGATTTTTTGTCTGGTATTTTCTGTATTGGTTGCACATATGCTTTACAAGGCTGTGGAAGGTGTCGCAGAGCAGAGAAAAGCATTGTAGATTTCTCTGGGTTCTCTACCCTATTGAAGCGCGTTGACAAGGAATGCTGCACTATAGGATTATTCTGCCTCGTCATTTCACTATGAAATAATTTGCTTCAAAGTCAGAGCAAATTTCTTCATTTGCTTTTAGCTATTACTTGAAATATTGATTACATAACCAACGTATGACCTCAGACCAATTTTGAAACTGATTTTCATGTAGCTATAGTCTGTTTGTGTATTTCTTGCAGATATGGTTGTACTTTATATGGCAAAATGCTGCAAGAGTTGAAAATATTGAATGCATGCTGCACACAGAACGCAAAGCATTCCAGAGTGGCAGTCCCAATGCAGACTTTCGGATTGCTCCATTGACACCTTCTTTATCCTACATTGCTCTCAGTCAATCCAATATGTAAATAAAACCTTAAACTAAATGAAAAATGAAAAGTTTCCCATCTCACTTGTTGATTCTCATCTGTAAAAGTGAGAATAATAAACTTACAACTCAAAATGTACAAAAAAAAATTCTGACATTTCAAAACAAATCAGTGACCAAAATAGCCACCCTTCATTTCAATAACAGTCATAAGCGTTCCATTCATGTAGTCTGTCAGTTTCTTGATCTGTTGACAATCAACTTTTTGTGCAGCAGCAACCACAGCCTCCCAGACACTGTTCAGAGAGGTGTACTGTTTTCCTTTTAAGAAGGGACCACATTTAAGAAGGGACCACAAGTTCTCAATAGGGTTTAGGTCAGGTTAGGAAGAGAGCCATGTCATTATTCTTTCATCATTGAGGCATTTACTGGCTAGCCACACAGTGGAGAACTTCGATGCAAGCGATGGAGCATTGTCTGCATACAAATCATGGCCTTCTTGAAAAATGCAGAATTCTTTCTGTACCACTGCTTGAAGAAAGTGTCTTCTGAAAACTGGAAGTAGGTTTGGGGGTTGAGTTTGAGTCCATCTTCAACACGAAAAGGTCCAACTAGCTCATATTTAATAATACCAGCCCATACCAGTACCCCAACTCCACCTTGCTGGTGTCTGAGTTGAAGTGGAGCTCTGTGCCCATTACTGATCCAGCCATAAGACCATTAATCTGGTCCGTCAAGATTCACTCTCATCTCATCAGTCCATAAAACCTTTGAAAAATCTGTCTTCAGATATTTCTTGGCCCAATCTTAACATTTCAACATTTGTTTCTCGTTCAGTGGTGGTTAGGGGTGAGGGGATCGATCCAAAAATATCGATATTACTTCTCGTGTTTGAAGATCGATTCTAGCATCAATAGGATCGATAACACTTTTAGTTTCTCTCTTCTACACATTTCATCAAATAAAAAATATCCCACTATGCAAACAAAGTTCTGTTGTCATGAACACTTCTGAAGTGCCAATCCCGCTCCACTGCTGTTGCGTGTGACTGTTTGTCACTCAAACAACGAACATCAGGTCGGGTGCGCACCCTGACTGATGTCTATAACTGCCAATAAACTTAGCACTTTTTTACAAAGTTTTACAGCTGGTAGGTAGAAATTCCAACATACTCACCTTAAAATGCACTGAAAAAATACACCTCCAAAATCAAGAAAACAAACCAAGCACCTAAATTAAGACTGAATATACTTAAAGTAAACAAGATCATCTGCCAGTGCTCTGCCAGAGTTAATTTGACTTCCTATATGTCTGAAAATAAGACAAAAACAAGGTAAAAACTCTTAACATTAAGTAAATATTTTAAATGATAAACACAATATAAGTATTCTTGTATAGATTTGTATTTTTTGCAGTGTGATTGGAAATATTTTTGGTGTTGAAAATGTATTCAGATTTATCCTATTAATGATGCATTCACCTCATAAATCATGACACACTACTATTCCATACTTTTTATATTATTTAAACTTTTAACCAGGTGGCCACGTTGAGAACAATTTCTCATTTAAAACGACGCCTTGGCCAAGATAAAGCACAGAGGTACAAATACAAGAAGTTACACATGAATTAAACAACAATAAAAGAAAGAATAAAAGATTAAAACAGAAGTACAGGGTGTGGCGTAGATGATAGTACATAGACCGCTTTAAATAATAAAAGGTTTGTATCGTTATTGATATTCCTTACCTTGGCCAAGTCTCTGAGCACTGAACACCTTGTACTTCTGGACACACCAGGAAGGTTGCAGTTCTGTAATATGACAACACTGGAGGATAATGGGTTCCTAGTAGCTTGACGTTTGAGTCTTCTCAAATCTTTGGCAGTTATAATTTGCGTCTTTTTTTCAACACGTTTCTTGCAAACCTGTTGACTATTTGCAACAAAACGTCTGATGGTTCTGTGATCACACCCCAATATCTTAGCAATTTCAAGTGCTGCATCCCTCTGAAAGACTTTGTACAATTTTTGACTTTTCTGAGTCAGTTAAATCTCTTTATTGGCCCATTTTGCCTGAGGAATGCAAACATTTAGGCACCCCTGACATTTTCCATGATTTTCATTTATAAATAATTGGGTGTTTGGATCAGACATTTCATTTTGATCTATCAAATAACTGAAGGACAGTAATATTTCGGTAGTGAAATTAGGTTAATTGGATTAACAGAAAATAAGCAAAATGCATCAAAACGAAATTGAACAGGTGCATAGATTTGGGCACCCTCAAAGTCAAAGTCAGTCGTTTATTTATCATATGCATCGAATGACATCACATCATCCTATGCAGAGAAATTCTTTTGACATGGCTCGTCACATCTATGCAGTGGGCTTAAAAAGATCTACAACAATATAAAGAATTTTAATAAAAACTAAAAAAACAGTAATAAGCCAAAACCTGCATAGAGTAAACAGAGCCATTGTCCGTGCGACCATCCTCTACGGCGCACAGCAAGTATTTAAAGTACAATTCTTGTACTTTATGACCCTTGTCATTTTGTTGATTTTAATACCTGTAGCTACCTAGCACTGATTAATTGGAACACACAGTTGGTTTGGTGAGCTCAATAAACCTTGAATTTCATAGACAGGTGCATCCAATCATGAGAAAGATTATTTAAGGTGGCCAATTGCAAGTTGTCGTTCTCTTTGACTCTCCTCTGAAGAGTGGCAACATGGGGCCTCAAAACAACTCTCAAATGACCTGAAAACAAAGATTGTTCAACATTATGGTTTAGGGGAAGGTGCTCTGGACTGATGAAACAAAGATGGAGTTATTTGGTCATAACAAGGGGCGTTATGCATGGCAGCAAATGAACACAAAATTCCAAGACAAACACTTGCTACCCACAGTAAAATTTGGTGGAGGTTCCATCATGCTGTGGGGCTGAAAGCCAACGCCGGTACTTGGAATCTTGTTAAAGTTCAGGGTCACATGGATTCCACTCAATATCACCAGATACTTGAAAATAATGTAGAGGAATCAGTCACAAAGTAGTAGTTATGCGGGGGCTGTATATTTCAACAAGACAACGACCCAAAACACTGCTCAAAATCTACTCTGGCATTCATGCAGAGGAACAAGTACAGTGTTCTGGAATGGACATCCCAGTCCCCAGACCTGAATATCATTGAAAATCTGTGAGGTAGTTTGAAGTGTGCTGTCCAATGCATGCTTGGCAACCATCAAACCTAACTGAACTGGAGAAGGTGAAAGGTGAAAGGTGGCTTGGTCCAAAATACCTTCATCCAGAATCCAGACACTCTTTGCATTGTTATTTCTGCTAAAGGAGGCTCAACTAAACATTGATGTGATATTTCTGTTGGGGTGCCTAGATTTATGCATAATATGCGTTTTGATGCATATTGCACATTTTCTGTACATCCAATAAATCTTATTACACTACTGAAATATGACTGTATTTATCAACTTGTTAATTCGAAGGTTTTTTTTCTAAACTCACAACTTTGGTATCCAGTAGTTAAATAGTCGTTTGAGGTCCTCATGCGTTATTCTTTGCACCAATGTCTGTATACTGTATGCCAGCTGTTAAATCGAAGAGGGTAGGTAGATTGTCACGAACGTACCTCTCCTCCATTTGAACATGCGCCATGAAACACAAAAGCCTGCGCAATCTATGCAAAGGGACCTGCATCAAAATTATGCACACCCAACGCAATTGGCGCATTTTGTGTGATTTGAGCATCTACTTGATTTCGTACTCCTTACATTTGCTCTAAGGATTGACCCAATATATGCGTGCATAAAATTCTGATTTACTGGTTAAAATAAGCAATAGGCTGCATTTAGTGCGAACAAATGCTGTTGTGGCCTACTACAAACTTTAGAAGCTTACCGGACGACATTTATTTAATAAAGTAGGATACATTATCGTTTAGCGCTGACCTCGTACATATTAATATGATATTTAACTTGGATCTACTGCAACGGCATATGAAAACAGTCAAAGATCGCTATTGCCATCTAGTGGGAAAACGTAACAGTGTTCTTGTGTTTTGCCAGAACTGTCGTACATCAAAATCGTTCTTGTTTATCATAATACGGCAACTTGCCCTCAGTTTAAGAAATCAGACATGGCTTCCTCATTGATTTGCAGCGAAACACAGAGCAGGTAAAAACGTCTTATAGCTTTAAATTGTAATTAATTTATTGGGTTTGAATAAGATGACTATATATTTTGAAGTATTCACGAATTTGATTAACATAGAATAGTTAACGCTGGTTACAAAAATGCGTATTGTTTTGTTTAATGATCAAATCTAGGATGCAGCATTTCATGATGTAATGTGTTTTTGTTTCTTAGAGTAAGCTCTGTTCTAAACAGAGATGTTAAGCAATTTGGGAAGAAGTACATGTTTGATTCAAATGAAGAAACGTGTTGGAACTCTGATCAGGTAATAACATGATGAAGCCTAAGACTGTAGTAAGCATAACTAGGCGTTCACCACTGTTAAAATACTACATTTTACGCGTAGTCAGAATTTTACTTGGTGTAATAGAAAACATTTCAGGACAGATTACATATATGCATAGCTGATATGCATAAAAACACTATGAGAGGTGAGTATACCATATTTTATGTGAAAGTTGATTTACAAGTGCACAGTTGTAATATGTGAATGTTTCTGTATGCAGGGAGATGAGCAGTTTTGGGTGCAGTATTGTGCAGCTGTATAGTTAACGTTTTGGAAGTGGTAACATGGTGAAAATAGTCTAATCTCTTTAACACAGAAGGTCAGTTCCTTAGAGCCATTGCACAGGAAAATAAACTGTTCAGATGGTGTGATTGGTCATGATTGACCTGTACCACCCACCTCCCAAAGGATCATGTTTTGGAACTGACATTTATCCACAAAACCGTCCCCCTTTCTCTTCAATGAAAGAAGGTTTATGTGAATGCTAGTCATTTAAAAGAAAGTCCCATTAAGCCGTGGGGCAAGTCTAGATCTAAATTCCTTCATCAGAAACAGCAGAGCTATGTAAAACAGATTAGTCAGGTTTTAAATGACAATCATGATAGCACTTTTTAACCTCATTACATTTGATTGAAGGCGTCTACCAACAGCTCTCCTTGTTCTCATCCTGAAATTGTAAAGAAGTGATAGTTTAACAAATCACTTTCTGGGCTATACCTCCATTAAACTACTGTACCTATTTTTTCAACCTGTTAAACTGAGGTATTCACACCAGACTGCCGGTCCAGTCAAAAAGGTGTGAAGACCACAACCCTGCTACTGAAACGTTTTTTACATTGAGTTACCAGCAGAGTGAACATTATGTAACATGGTGTGCTGGTTGTTTGCCTGCTGTGCATTGCTCACAATGTGTAGGCGAAGCATGTGGCAATAGAGAGGTTACCCCATGACAATGTGATGACACCTGTTTACTTTTTACAGGGTGATACTCAGTGGGTTAGTCTGGAATTCCCACAGCCAGTCAGAGTGTCTGAATTAAACGTGCAGTTCCAAGGTGGCTTTTCAGGCAAAACATGTAGATTGGAAGGTAACATTTATCAATGTATAAATCTATACACACACACAAACAAACAAACAAAGAACACCACATTTAGTAAGTGTATTGCCATAGTGGGCATTAGGTAGACTAGTGGTTAGTGTTGGGTCAGTAACCACAAGATGGAAAAACAGTCAATCTGCCCTTGAGCAAGGCACCCTATAATTGCTTCATGGTCAAAGTGAATAATGGCTGATTACAGACTGTGGGTTTGGACAAAAAAACACATTACTCAGTTTGACCTGTGATTGGATAAGGAAAAGAGTTCATGTTTGATAATAAATATGTAGTATGCATAAGTCCTCCATGAGATTAGTTCAACTGTTGCACCTATCATATGAAATATGATGGATGGTAGGTCCCTACATCCATACTGTAAAATAATTATGGTCACATTCCTCCAGACATATTCCTTAGTTTTTTGTTTACCAAGGAGACCGTTTGCAACTTTGATATTGTTTCAAGTAACTTTTAACACTAATTTCATACTATGCTTTACTTTTATTTTCACATATGCTATAAATTTTCGAATGTTTAAAACCAGACAGTCAATGTCAACTGTCCTGAACAAGCTTTCACTTATGTTCCCCTCAGGACGCTTCAGAGACGAAGATATGGTTAAAATCATAGATTTTTACCCAGAAGACAACAGCTCATTACAGATATCCTTTAATCTATTGGAACAATAATCTTAGTTATAGAAGCTGCTAAAATGATTTATAATAACAAAGATATGCCTTGTGTCAGTAGATATATTTTCCAAAGAGCAAATTACATACTACTATACACCACAAACTTTAAGCATGTTTTTATTGTGAATTCAAATTGTATATTGAAAATAGAAATGTAATATTATAATTATCATAATTGCAATCCTAAAGTTATTAGCTCAGTGGAACCAGTCACAGACACATTTACACACAACAGTGTATTAGCTAAGGAATAAACATGTATCATCATAAGAGGAATGGGAAAATAATGCCAAATCTTTTTGCAAAGTTACAAAAAAGCTGTAATTAACAAACGTCTGGAATTATGGCAAAATGTTTCCAAGTATTAACCCAGGGGGTGGTTCACTATTATCAAGTGAATAATTTTTTGTATTTTTGATTTAGTATTTCTAATACAATGTTTTATTTCACAAATAACTGAAAATACAGAAAGTGGAATATGGGGTGTAGGTTAGGTGTTGGGGTCCTATTTCAAATGCATTAGACTAAGGGACATCAAAATGTAAAACATACAAAGTTAAAGACTTTAAGCATTTAAATAGTATTGGTTTGTGCAGTTTTTTCATTACTCCTATTTGGTTCTTAACTCCACACCCACAGCTTTCCCATTGAGGAGGCCCCCATGGTGCACTGCTTAAAAATAATATTTGAGAACAGTGCTGACTTTTTTGGGAGAATAATTGTTTATTCTTTGGATGTCCTGGGGGAACGAAATTTGTGAAGTTTTTAAGTGAGAGCGAGAGACTGACCAACAAAGAGAGGGTGCAGTGGCATTGAAGAACATGTCTACCACCTTATAGAATCTGTTTCAAACTAGTTTCATTTCTGACATTTTTTTTTGTCACTGGTTTGTGTCACAGAAACAAAAGAAAAATGACCTGTTTGTCAAAATGTATAGGTAAATATTTATTGCAGGTGTAACAGACTATATGGTGTTCAAAACTGCTTGCATTTTCAAATATTCTTGTGTCTTACATTTGATTTGTAATTGAAATGCCAAATTACCATTGTTTATTTTTGAAATGTTTTGTTTACAATGAATTGTTGCTATACCTCCAACAACAAATATAAGTACAAGAGATGAATCACAGTGGACCTTAAGTTTGGTGCTTCCATTTAGTGTCTTTGCTACCATCCTCCTGTTGTTAGGCATAAGCCTTTTGGTCAACCCTTTGTCCACAAATCTCGATGTGTGGTCCTTTTTTTTTGCACCAACTGGATGACAATGTGCTCTCCAACTATGTCCAGGTGTCATGCTTTTTTCTTCAGGAGTTTTAAAATATGATCCTCCAACACCTTTTGGACTGAACAGATGAGATTTACTGTAGATTTACATTACACATGTTAGTGGCCAGGTCCTTTGTGTTAAACTACTCACCTTTCTTGTGTCCAAGTGCAACAGCTAGGGCCATGGGACTATACCCAGAATCTGCCTCAATGGTCATATCAGCCCCTTTATCTAAAGTAAAATCACATGACAGTCTTATAAATGGCATTTGAGTACAGTGAATAAATCATTTTTTATTTGTTTCTTGTCATTATTAAATTGTTTTCATGGAATATGAAATAATATACCTAATAGGGCCTCTGCACACTTAACATGGTTCCCTCTAACAGCATAGAGGAGAGGAGTTCCACCATTCTAAAACATTTGGGAAAGATGTTAAAAAAAATCCCCCAAAAAACCAAAAAATCTACTGAAGACTGCTGTTTTTTTCTGAAGGAATAATTTAAAGCAATGTTATTTATTTAAAGCACCTAATGTAATATTTACATCCTCACCCAGTCATAAGCATTAATATCTACTCCATGTTCGAGAAGGCATTTCACTATATCTGCAAAGCCTCCAGAGCTGGCCAGGGTCAAGGCACTCTCCCTTTCCAAAGCTATAATACTAGGATCTGCACCCTAAGTCACAGCACACAAGCAGACAAACCATTTACAGTCAACAGCCATCGCCAATGAACATGAATTGAATGAGCATGTGTCTAGAAATGTCACTAGCCTTTTCGAGTAGGAAATCCACCATGGCTTTCTCTCCAAATGCAGCGGCCCACATGAGGGGTGTGAAGCCCCGTTCATCCTGACGGTTTAACAGTAAACTGTCTGCAAGGACAACCAGCATTATAATATCACAAAGAATATAGCATTAAAGTCGATCTACTCTTTGTCCATTGGTCTGTGGAAATGTAAAAAATTCACCTTTGCTCAGATGTGTAACCACTTGTGACACCTCACCCTGTGCAGCTAGCTGGTGGATGGAAAGAACTGATAAGTAACAATGGGTTAGTATTGTTTAACTGTAATTGTCAATATATACCAAAGAAATCTAATATCCCTTGATTATGTAGAAGTTAACATTAGGTACACCTGTTTAACAAAAATAACTAATCAACCAATCATGTGGCAGCAAAGTCAATTTAGTCATGTATACATGGTTAGAGAATCTTCTGAAGTTCAAACCAAGCATCAGAATGGGGAAGAAATTGGATTTCAATGACTGAATATGGCATGGTTGGTGGTGCCAGACGGGCTTGTTTGAGTATTTCTACTGGGACCTCACACCACCATCTCTAGATTTTCCAGAGAATGGCCTGAAAAATAAAAATATCCAGTGAGTGGCAGTCCTTGGGGGGAAAATGCCTTTTTGATGGAAGAGGTCACAGGAGAAAAGCCAGACTGGTTCGAGCTGATGGAAAGGCAACATTAACTCAAATAACCACTTGTTACAACCAAGGCATGCAGAAGAGCATCTCTGAATGCATAACACGTTGAACTTTGAAGCAGAGAGACGACAGCAACAGAAGACCACACCAGGTGCCACTCCTGTCAGCTAAGAACAGATACGGTGTTACAGTTCAACTGGTTTTTGGATTAACTTGTGATCTCCCAGATGCGACGTAGGCGTGGCATGAGAAGCCAAGGCAAGGAATGAGACATGTAGATGACTGTTTCAATGCCTGTTATAAATAATGTAAATGTCAATGAATCGTTTGAATGTTCATGTTGTAATTCTTATTTGTGACACATCACAATCCCGTTTCATGTGTTTCATCTGTACCTACCATTGGTCATAGGCTATGCTCATATCATAATTTTGATTTACACTTAACATGGGCAATACAACAGTTGTGGTGTAAAGAACAAAACCAAATGTTCCACACATCAACATGCTGCACGAATTCAAGTTCAATATGCAATGCAAGCTCTAGGTCATGTTACAATAGGAAATACATTGACCCAATACTGTGACTACAGGAAAGACAACCATTTGCTGCATGTCATCCCTTCTCTCTCTAACATTTATTGGCTCTCTTCAGCTGTTCCTATGAAGTTACGAACAATTCTGAATCGTTTGGTTCATGTTCCAATAAATACTTTAAACTTTGAACTTGAATTATTTAAAGACAAAAAAGCCTAATGAAAAAAGGTTATTCCTGGACATTACTATATTACTAAATAATTTATTAAGATTGATCTGTACACACTGTCATCTAAAATAAACATGAATGTAATTAATTTAGCACTTAGGGAAGTTAGATGCACAGGCAACTAAAAGCAGTGGTGAGGAGTAAACTATAAACATCTGAGTTGCATGTCCCAATTTTGTGGGTTGTTGAGTAGGTTGGATAGTAGAGATGATAGTGAGCAAGAATACATAGTGAAGAGAGTGATAGTGTATCACTGTTTATTGCAACACATACACTGCACACAAACATGCATTTCACCAACAGCTGGAGGAACATCCATATGCTGAAAGACTCCAGAAGCTCCAAAGAATGCAGAGATGTGTGAGTAAACAAATTACACCCTAAATTATGAATTTTAGAAGTAACTGTGATTGTCATTGATATTTTACAGAAATCCGAGACCTATGTACAGGAGGTTGTAAAGAGACCTTGTGGTCAAAGGCTGGGCCATACAATGTGTATTCTGGCCCCAGGAAAGGAGTTGGAGACAGAGGTAGTTTGTTATTGTCTGGTAAATATCTTTTTAAGTAGTAAGAAACCGTGGATTACAGGTAACTTGTTGTGAATGCATACCTATGCTTTGTGGGCTGTAGAATGAGGGCAAGCTTTATTGATGCCTACACCATAATTTAGGTCTGGCAGGGCTCCCAAAAATGATTTAGAAAGGAAAGTAGGATGTTTTACCTGAGATGTGTGCATATAATGTGTTTGTTTGTTCTTAGCTTGACCTCTTAAAACATGATGTTGCTGCTGGAGCAGTTTGCCACCAGGGACACTGGACACTCATTGTAAGCCATCTTCAATAAACAGATTCAGATAAATTCTATGACAGCTGGTGTACAAGTGGTTGCTATCATTTGTAACCAACATTTCCATAGATCATGTACCTCAAGGAGAAGAGGTCCTTGTATGTGGACCCATTTGGGGCCACGCAAAAACAAATTGATCATTGCATGGATGTGACAAGGTGGGTAAAGTACCAGCTTTAATAATCAAGTTCTCACTTTGGAAAATATTGAGGGAGCAACGAAGCACTTGTGATTGTTTACCTAGGCTAACAGTAGCTTGTCACAGTGTAGTCATTTTAACATTCAACTCACCTTGGATTGAAAAGATCTTACACGGCTTAAGGTAAAACTGGAAAACGAATCATTCGATATTCTATGTAGAGGCCTTAAGTCTGCAAAATCTGGCTATTGGGAAATGGACATGCCCCACGGTTGCCCATCCCAAAATGCAGGACACAACATCATGTAGAGTTTTTGTGTGCAAGGTAACAATGTGAATATCTATGTGGCCATGAATCAACATTATTATACCTAAAAGAGTTTTTAGCTTGCAGAGCTGATCTTAAAACAGGACACTGTCCAGTACCCTGTGGACCAGGAGGGTGTTGCAAAACTGAGACTGGACATGGGAATGTCCTTGTTGAATGACACAGGTATGGAGTACTCTACCAGGTATACTTAAATGTTGTCTGTATTAAAATTACACTACATTATTGCCTGTGTCATATTTCACAGAAGACTTATCCCAGCTGTGTCGGGCTTGTGGGGAGGAGAGCTCAGGGGCTGACACTGATGACTGGGCAAGAAGCGTATTTCAGCTGCAGACCAACGCTTGACTAGAAAATTGGGATCCACCATATTTAGGTTACCTTAAAATCACTGGGTGTACTCTCAGAGTAAAAAGTTATTGAACATTTGTAGTGTTTCTCTTTCAGATTGAGTGCACCACCTGCAGTAAATGGTACCACAGTGTGTGTGTTGGGCATCTATTTTTGCAAGGGCTGTATATTTTAAAATAAACAATATTTTTTCCATTGTTGATTGTTATCTTTTCTTTAGCCAAAGTATTGGGTCAATGGATTTCTTATTGTAACATGGCCTAGAGATTTTTGCACCATGTTCACATGTGGAAACTTTGTTTTTTACACCTCAACTGTTGTGTTGCCCATGTTAAGGAGTAGCTCTTTCTAGGTCTAAAAGATATGAGCATAGCCTATGACCGATGGTAGGTACAGATGTTGTACCACAAGTTAATCTGCGCGTGCTGCACTTTGCTAACAGCGGTCTTAACTCTGCGTTCGAGCTGCGGCATAAACAAATACCTCAGACTGTTTAAATACACTTACTTACAACACATGAAACGGGATTGTGATGTGTCACAAATAAGAATTACAACATGAACATTTAAACGATTTATTGACGTTTGCATTATTTATAACAGGTGTTACAGGTCCAAGAATGACACAGAGCTCACTCGGGAGTAACACATTTAACTTCTGTTAGAAGATAAAATAATTGTTTAGAAGCGCTCTCTATGCGGTACACAGGCACACTCACTCGCGTACTGCCGGCTTCTCCTCTACAGCCGTTAGCTACCGTTTCCCTAGTAGTCTATATGATTTACAAACTATCTAATTATTCTACACCGTAAACAAACATAACAAATAATAATTAACATTTCAATGATTTTTTTTTTAACCAGGTAAGTTGACTAAGAACAATTTCTTATTTACAGCAACGACCTGGGAGCAATTAGGGTAAAGTGTCTTGCCCAAGGACACAACGACATTTGGCTCAGTCGGGAATCGAACTGGCAACCTTCTGAGTACAAGTCTGAATCCCTACCCACTGAGCCCTTGTGATTGACAAGTGACTATAACACTCTTTAACACCCATTACATCTCTAAACTTCTATGAATTACACTTACACTAACTAACATCATCAATCTTAACAGAATTCCATATCAAATAAAACTTAAACATTCATTCATGACTTTACTATACATATAATAATACCGGAATCCCCTGTAGGTGAACTATACTATTTATTCAGATTATCACCCTCTCAACTTCCCACTTAAAACGGTTGAACCTATTCTCCCTCACGATCAAATTCACTGTTTTGCCTATAAGTGATAAATTAAGGTTCTACCCAAGTACTACACTTATAGCTATTAATAAGATTTTGTCAATTGTTGATTTACCTGTTAGAAGATAAAATAATTGTTTAGAAGCACTCTCTATGCGGTACACAGGCCACACTCACTCGCGTACTGCCGGCTTCTCCTCTACGGCCGTTAGCTACCATTTCCCTAGTAACGCATAGAGCACGCTCCACTGACAATGTTGTGCCTCGCAGAATTGAAAAAAACACACAGTCAAACTTCACAACAAAACAATCCTGATAAATGACAAAGAAATAATATTATGTTTTTGAGACATTACCTTTAGTGAATAGAAAATAACAAATGAATGAGACTAAAATCAAAGGAAGGCTAATCTTTACGTCTTTTCAAACACCCTGTGCTACACTTTCCACAAAATTAAATGTCTACTAACATTTCAATAGACAAGTGTACAACTTCTCTAGTACACCTCTATTGTCCAAGGCCTCCAAAAGGTCTTAGTCTCTGTAACCTGAGTCTCTGTTACCTTACAGTCTCTTTGAACCCAGGATGGTTGGCCTAATGTGTCATATGTCAGTACAACAGGTCGCTGCCTCAGTCTCTGTAGGTGTCGTCTTTTTAGCTCTGGCAAGTCATTGTCAAAGTCGGGGGTGTGCGTCTTATCGCTGTCAGGACTGTCAGAGTTCAGTATGAGTCTTTGTAGCGGTAGTGGCATACCCTCTTCTGACTGATGTTGTAGGGGCACATCCTCTTCGAACTGATGTTGTAATGGCCCATCCTCTTCGAACTGACATTGTAGTGGCACATCCTCTTCTGGCTGATAATGTAGTGGCACAGAATGACAATGTAGACGCCCGGACCAGAAGGGCTCAGCATGTGGGTTAAATGATGGTTGCTCTTGTTGATCCTCTCTATTGGTGTCCTGATGCCATTGGTAGGTTGTTCCGTAATCCTCTTCAGAGTCGCTGTCTGGGTCTAGTTGCTGCTGCTCTCTTCTTTTTGACCCAGTCTTACCCCTAGGGGATGTGGCTGTTCTTTGGCTGACAGGTTAAGTCCATTGGTTTCTCTAGGGGTAAATGTTCACAGGGCAGAAGAAGGTTTCTGTGGATGACTAGACTCCTCCCTTTGCCACTTTCTGGAGTTACTTCATAGACTGGACTGTTGTCATTTTTTCGTTCTTTTACCCGGTAGACCTGGTCCTCCCAGTATGACCTGATTTTTCCCGTCCCTCCTCTAGGAGTAAGATTGCGAATGAGAACTCGGTCGCCAGGCTGGAGGTCTCTCCCTTGCACTTTCTAATTATAATGTGCTTTTCCCCGGGCTGAGCTTTTGTTGGCTGTCTTGGATGCAATTTGATATGCGTCTTGCATTATTTTCTTCCAGTGGGTCACATAGTCCTGGTGAGTGTCTTGCGTCTCAGTAGTTGCCAAGTTGAATAGCAGATCAACTGGTAGGCGTGGTGATCTTCCGAAGAGGAGGAAATGTGGTGAGTATCCTGTTGCTTCACTTCTTGAGCAATTGTATACATGAACAACTTTTGCCAAGGACTCCTTCCAGTCTGCCTTCTCTTCATCCTGCAGGGTCTGAAACATGGATAGCAGCGTTCTGTTGAAGCGTTCAACCTGTCCATTCTCTTGGGGATGGTAGGGAGTCGTATGTGATCCACGGATGCCTGAGAGGTCTTTCAGTCTGGACAGTAAGTTGTTTTCAAATTATTTTCCCATATCGTGATGTAGCTTGCTTGGGAATCCAAATTTCAATGCGTAGTCATTGAACATCTTGTCGGCCACAGTTCTTGCTGACTTATTTCTGGTGGCGTATGCCTGTGTAAACCTGGTGAAATGATCCATGACTACTAATATGTACTCATATCCATGCATGCACTTGTCCAAATGTAGAAAATCTATGGATACCATTTCAAATGGGTAGGTGGTGTGGATCGGCATCATCGGGGCTCGAGTCTGTTTGTTTGGTCTCTTTTTCTTCAGGCACTCACATGCATTGGTAATGAAATTTTCAACATCCTTTTGCATTGATGGCCAGTAAAACCTTTCCCTAATAAGGCTGAGTGTTCTTTCAATTCCCAGGTGGCCCATGTCCTGTCCAGTTCTTTGAAAATCAAGGAGTGGTACATTCTGGGTAAGAGCAGCTGCTCTCGTGTGGAGGTCTTTCGCCATAGAAATTCCACCCATATCGATGAATATTTTTACCCACAGTTTCAAAAGTGCGATCACTGCTGGGGACTCTGTCTTCAGCGTCACTCTGTTTGGTCGTTTGTTCTCTCGCTTGTACCAAAGAACCCTGCCAATGACACTATCTTCCTCCTGGGTTTTGTGGATTTGTGCAGGCGTGAATGTCTGTCCCTGGTTGCTGTAGTCCCTTCACTTGAACTAAGGCACTGATTTTCACCACTCCTACTCCTTGGCGAGGACTCTCTCTCTCCACAGCTACCCCTTCCATTGATGCACCAATGACACCCTGCCGTATCTCCACAGTGCAATTCTCCATGTAGTTCTCCATATCAATTGGCATCCGAGATAATTCGTCCGCATCTGCGTTGTTCTTTCCAGGATGATACCGTATGAAGTTGAAATCAGCCAATTCCGCCACCCATCTGTGTCCTGTGGCATTGAGCTTTGCAGAGGTAAGTACATCCGTCAACGGATTGTTGTCAGTGTACACTACAAATGACGGGGAATGGAACAAGTAGTCACGGAAGCACTCACAAATAGCCCATTTCATGGCTAAAAACTCAAATTTCCCGGAGTGGAGATGATAGTTCTTCTCTGAAGGACTCAGAATGCAAGAGCCATAAGCTGTCACTCTCATTTTCCCTTCTTGCCGCTGATAAAGCACTGTGCCCAATCCTTCCTGAGATACATCACAGTGCAACACAAATGGTTGTGTGAGGTCCGGGTAACCCAGGACTGAAGGCTTCATAAGGACATCTATCAGCTGGTTCAGGACATCTTGGTGGATGCTCCTCCACTATATTGGTGTACGTGAGGATAGGTGCCCATTCTTTGTCTTTCGATTTCGGAGTCTGGGGTCTGGCTTGATTGTATCAATGTGTGGAACGGTCAATAACTCATACAGCGACTGGGCAACTCGAGAGAAGTTTGGTATGTAGGACCGGTAGTACGACAGGAACCCCAACATTTGACGCAGAGCACCAACCGTGGCAGGTGTTCTCTCTTTCAAAGGCTCCACCCTTCGCCTGTCACTATCTTCCCAAGAAACCTCACTCTGCGTTGGAATAGCTCGCATTTCTTTGGTGTGAGCTTTACTCCATGTTCCTTATACCGCTGTAACACCACACGGACATGTTCAAGATGGTCGTCGAAACTGCTGCTGTGTACTAAGTTGTCATCTAGGTATGGTAAGCAAATGGTGTCCCTCAATCCAGCTAGACAGTGCTCCATGCTCCTTTGGAACATTGCTGGAGCAGAGCTTAGGCCAAAGGGTATACGCACCCACTGGAAGAGGCCCCAAGGTGTTATGAATGCATTCAGCGGCCGGCTTTCTTCATCAAGGAATCCCTGGTGGTAGGCCTTTCCCTGATCCAGCACAGAAAACCATGAGCTCCCTCCCAGTGCATCCAGCATGTCCTGTATCCTGGGGATGAAGTGTCGGTCTGGGACTGACTTCCGGTTCAATTTTCTGTAGTCGCAGCACAACCGTAAGCTGCCATCTTTTTTTCGCACGCATACGACCGGTGAGGAATATGATTTACCGGGACAGTATGACCCACCCTTTGTTTAACAAGTCTTGTATTTATTCTTTCACTTCCTTGTGGAGTGGTTTTGGGACAGACATGTATGTTTTCTGTACTGGAGTAGTGTCATTCAAAGTTATGTGCATCTTAAGAGACAGAATGCGACTAACGTCATCCTCATCAAATGCAAAGGCCTGGCATTCCTCTCTTAGCACCTGTCTGGCAGCTTCCTTTTGGGCCTCTGTGAGGTGGTTAAGGTTCACTTGAGGATCCCACATTTGTGGTTGCCTGTTTTCCTTCCTTTCAGAGGGTGCGTTGATGTTCAGTGCGAAGTTGATGGACGTTCGCTCACTGTTTTCAGAGTTTTCATCCAGTGGATTTTCCCTAGACTGGGCTGCTGTTGAGTATACAGTTTTCACTGACTCCAAACGTCCCACCATTCTGTGCTGTTCCAGGAAGATATTCTGGTCTAGTGTGTTGGCTATAGGGATGGGCACGTACATTACCTTCCTATCCGGGACCCGTATCATAACTTCATTGAGGACCAGGCCCTTTTGAAGCACATCTGGTGAATAAAGCATGTCCTGGCCCCGGAACTGAGCACTTATATTAGCCCTGACATAAACAGTGGTGACTTGTTTAGCTGGCAAGAACACTCTCTTCCTTCCTGTCCTGACGACACCGGTGTCCTGGTGAGTATTGGTGTTTTGTACCAACTTCATTACTGTATGTGCTTTTTTACTGGTATAGAGATAGCTTTGCTCACCCTGTGTGCCAGTTCTTTTATCCCTATAGTTGTTCTGCTTGCATCCTTGTTTATATCAACTTCTATTACATTGTAGCCTATTATAGGATCCTCGGCTACTGCTGGGTCACTGGACACCAACATTGGCACTCTCAGTTCCATTGCTGATGTCAATTCTCCAGGTAATGTAAAATTAACCTCAACCCAGCCAAAATAAGGTATTGGTGTATTATTGGCCGCAAGAATGGTAAGTGTTTCCTGTTCCAGTAGCTCCTCAACGGGCCGCACTGTAGTATGGGAGAGATTCTCCTGTCGCCATCTGTCATTTACTATACTGGACTGAGCCCCTGTGTCCCACAATGCTTCCACTGGATGGTTGTCTAGGTAGCACTTGACCATGAATTGTTTACCCATTAGACCAATCAGTTGCGCATGGGACCGGGGTGGTAGATATTTCACGCTGCATAGGTTAGAAGGTATTACATTGGCAATCTTTTCAACAGAAGTAGCAATTCTGTGCAATGAGCTATTTTGTTTTGCTCTCTGTCTTGTCACTAATGGATAGTTGTGATGGTGGACAGGACGCTTCTTGAGGCACTACTGAGGGTCCCGTCTCAGCAGTCCCTGACCGTTTCCCGGCTGCCTATTCTGCGCTCTACATCCACGAGAGAAATGTCCCTCCCGACCACATTTAAAGCAGTGCTGACAATTTTCCCCTTTATGTTTTTCTTGACACTTGCTGCAGCCTCTGTCACGATGCTTCAACCTTGATTGGTTTGCACTGACCTTCATTGCAGCAAGAAACAACTGTTTCATTTCAGCTCTGAGCTCTTCCATCATCTGTTGTGTATTTGGACTCTCCATTTTAGGTTATTTTCCTTTTACTGTTTTAATTGCTACAGCAGCACCAGGCTCTTTGGGTGACTGAGATGAGTGGTCAGACTGTATTTCCATGTGGAGCTCTTGCACACGTGGGTTTTTGCCCATGGTGAGCCTCTTTCTCTTCTCTTGTCTTTCACCTTCCAGCTTTGCTGCCTTATTCACCTGCTCAATCAGTTCCTCATCCGACATTCTGACATTACTGAGGTAAGGCAAGATTTGTAAACTCACTGAATCACTCAGCAATCCCGTTTCAATTGAGCAGAGGAATTTGTGTTGAATGGTGTTTTTGCTATACTGCTCCTCAGTATCACCATTTGTGGCCTTCCATAACAGCTTATCCTTCAGCTCAATTTCTCTGAAAACAAAATTCAGGGCTCACTCCCTAGGCTCTTGTAATATGTTGATCAATTGGTGATAGTGGTCAGTGGCACTGTCTACTTTACAATGGCCCTTTAAGATGGTGAATAAGGTGTTAAGTGTGAGCCCACGCTTGATCTCCAACATATCTCTCAAAGGAAGCCCTGGATTGATGACTCTGATCACAGCCTCAATTATCTCTGCTTCTGAATGTCCTTTTTCCAGCCCTACTTCAATTTGTCTGATCAGACTAAGGTAAGACAATTTGTCCTTCTGCCCACTCTCTCCAATTTGCCCAAAGATCTTAAATTCTCTTCTCAGCGTCACTTCCGTCAGTCTCGACAATTAAGTCTTCCTTAATGTGACCCTTGACTTGGGTTCCTCAGTTTCCCCTCTGGTATCAGGAGACAGGTAATTCTCTCCCTCTTTTTGTTTTCCTCTGGGAGGTTCTTCTGTACTAATATTTTCAGTCACATTTTTTCTCAATTCTGTCATGAATTCCAATAGGTCAGCTAACTATGGACTAACCTCAACTTCATCCTGACTTTCCTCTATTTTGTCCAGCACTCCTTCAGCCATTTTAATGAGCACCCTTCTGGGCCTGCTGCAGGGTTCTCCTCTGTCCAGGCCATCACAATTCAGGTACCTGCAGACTTCAAAGAGGAAATTATCCCCCAACTGCCATAGGGTTGCACTCACCATGTCACGAAGTCACTGGGTGTTTTCCATCATTAGTTCTAGGCTTGTCTCCGGGTGAAAGGGGGGTCGTCGATGCTCTCTACTGCCCCTCCTGGCTAGCTCGCCAAAATATTTTACAGGTCCAAGAATGACACAGAGCTCACTCGGGAGTAACACATTTAATTTATGTTTGAAGATAAAATAATTGTTTAGAAGCGCTCTCTACACAGGCCACACTCACTCGCGTACTGCCGGCTTCTCCTCTAAAGCCGTTAGCTACCCTTTCCCTAGTAGTCTATATATGATTTACACACTATCTAATTATTCTACACCGTAAACAAACATAACAAATAATAATGAACATTTCAATGTGATTGACAAGTGACTATAACATTCTTTAACACCCATTAAATCTCTAAACTTCTATGAATTACACTTACACTAACTAACCTCATCAATCTTAACAGAATTCCATATCAAATAAAACGTAACCATTCATTCATGACTTTACCATACATAAAATAATACCGGAATCCCCTGTAGGTGAACTAGACTATTTATTCAGATTATCGCCCTCTCAACTTCCCACGGAAAACGGTTAAACCAATTCTCCCTCACGATCAAATTCACTGTTATGCCTATAAGTAATAAATTAAGGTTCTACCCAAGTACTACACTTATAGCTATTATTAAGATTTTGTCAATTGTTGATTTACCTGTTAGAAGATAAAATAATTGTTTAGAAGCACTCTCTATGCGGTACACAGGCCACACTCACTCGCGTACTGCCGGCTTCTCCTCTACAGCCGTTAGCTACCGTTTCCCTAGTACCGCATAGAACGCGCTCCGCTGACAATGTTGTGCCTCGCAGAATTTAAAAAAACACACATCACAGTCAAACTTCACAACAAAACAATCCTGGTAAATGACAAAGAAATAATATTATGTTTTTGAGACATTACCTTTAGTAAATAGAAAAAACTAATGACTGAGACTAAAATCAGAGGAAGGCTAATCTTTACGTCTTTTCAAACACCCTCTGCTACACAGGCATCGAAACAGGCACCTAGATGTCTCATTGTTTACCTGGGTTTCTCATGCCACGCCTACGTCGCATCTGGAAGATCACCAGTTAATCCGAAAACCAGTTGAACAGTAACAAAGGCTACGATTTGCACGGGCCTACCACAAATGGACAATGGACAATTGTAAAAACGTTTTTCTGGTCTGATGTGTCTCGATTTCTGCTATGACAATTAGATGGTACTGTTGCCAAAATTTGGTATAACAACATAAAAGCATCCTGCCTTGTATCAATTGTTTAGGCTGGTGGTGGTGGTGTAATGGTGTGTTGCTTACCATATCCACCGGTTCATGACCACAGTGTACCCATCTTTTTTTAACAGACATTCCTCCCTGCCAAATTCTCACTAACCCAGCCTTGCGGCAGCTCCGCAACTCCTTGGACAGATCTGTGGGATGGTGAGAGGCATGCACATGTTTCATCTAATTACATGTCGCCCAGCTGCCAATTGTTTTCACACTGCTCATCCAACACGGAAGCCTTTAGTCAGATCATGCACGGGATGATTAAATTCACCAACTATACTTTTGCGATTGAATTTACAGGTGCCCGATCTGAACCCAAGGAGTTGCTGGAGAGTGACCTGGCAGGATAGATAATCTGATTTATCTAACCCCAATCCCGGGCAGGACTGTGCCAATTTGCACTGCCTCGTGCAGGTCTGGGGAAAGTCAGAGAACCCATGGTCAGGCTCAAACAACTGACCATCATGACATAGACTGTCCTGCAATGCAGCGACTTAGCCCACTACACCATGCGGACAGCCTAGTTTACCTATCTTCCAATGGCTACTTCCAGCAGGATTATGCGCCATTTCCCAAAGCTCACATCATCTCAAACTGGTTTCTTGAACATGACAATTAGTTCACTGTACTCAAATGGCTTCCACAGTCACCAGATCTCAGTCCAATTGAGCACCTTTTGGATTTGGTGGAATGGGAGATTTGCATCACTGAGCAGCTGACAAATCTGCAGCAACTGCATGATACAATAATGTAAACATGGACAAAAATCAAGTTCAGACAACCATACTTACTGTCTAAAGTAGCAGGTCTGACTGTGACCTCATTCCCACGCTGTTTATTAGTGAGAGTGGAGTATTTAAACAAACTCTCCTCATCTCCATCCATGTTTTCTGCACTCATCATCACACCTGGGAACCATGTGTAATACAGAGAAATTTAGAGATAGGCCAGTATATCTCTGTTTTTTAATATTGGCATATTCAAACAGGCATTAAGAAGTGTGTATACAATACGTTGAAAATAATTGTGAACATGTTTTGTAAAACCTACACTAAACCTTTGTTGTGACTGACATACCACCATTTAAACTATCCACTGTGGAATGCTCTGTAAAATATGTGGATTCCACCGACGAGCCATAGTCTAAGACCGTGTGGAGATTGGTGCCATCCATTGTCTCTTGAATAATAATAGTATAAGTAGATTAATTTAATTTACTGTAGTTTGTTTTGTTAGTTTTAATATTATAGCTTTTTTTAAGTCTCGAGTGCAGATATATTGAAAGAAATTTGCTAAATTTCAATGCTGATAACACAAAACAGTAAAAGGCATAGTCGATAAACAATGAATAGGCCTATTAATATTGGCATACCCAAATAGGCCTATTCATTTCTGAATGTATGCAAATTAAAATTAGTATTTGGTGAAATCAATGTACAAAATGGGAATTATAAAAATGTGGATATAATAACGGCATATCGACTATAGAAATTTGAAAATGAAATTACAACATTAAGTTTGTTAAGACTGACATTACCATGTAACCTCTCCACTGGGGACTGCTCTGTAAAATGCATGGATTCCACTGACGGGCAATCGTCTACGACCGTTTGCAGAATGTTGCCATCCATTGTCACTGGAATAATGATAGAAGAATTTACATTGTTTACTATAAACGTTGGTTTTCAAGTATTAATTGAACAGCCCGTTTACGAGGTCAGTAGCGAGGTCAGATATTCAAAAGCATGTAATGTATTTATCCGCTTGATACAAGGCGGAATGTCTATAAATACTGTTGAACCATTTATTTTAAATAAGTAATGAGATCAATTAAGTTACCTTTATGTTGCAAGCAATGGTCTATATTTCCAGATGGCAATATTATGCTACGACTACATGGAATATAATCGAACTATCATTGTTCCTCGCATTAATTTCCTGATATGAAAACTGAAAGTGAGTTTATTTACGAAATCCCATGATGCAATTGAAATATGTGGCCTGAACTGTCGAGACATTGCTTATAAAAAGTTTATTATGAGTTCGTATGTGTACATGCAGAATGCACAGAATGAGTAAAGTGTATTTTAGAAATTCCCATTCCAAGACTAGCGCGATTTACTTTCGACGAGAATATAACTAGGAGTAGGAACGTCCTTTTTGTCTAGTTTTTCAACCGGAACGTTATTTTTGTACCGCATTACAATAACACGGAAGTAGCTGCTGTGAGGTTCTTTTTGCCAAGTATTTGATACGATAAAGACCCTTGCTTATATAAAAGATGGAAGACCAGGAGATGCAACTGAAAGTTAAAAGAGGTACTGTAGCTAATAATTGAATAAACACTCAAATTGTTATTAGCGAATGTGCGCAAGTACGCTCGCAAAAACAAGCTTGCTAGTAACTTTTGTTAGCCAGCCATCGACATCGTAGGTTTTTTAAAAGGGGCTAGTAAAGAGTTAATATTATTTATTCAACATTTGGAATGTAGCTAGCGATATTGCTGACAGTGTCTGGGGGGTCATTACTAATGTATATTTGTCTATGCAGTGACCGACAAATTCACTGAGAGTATGTACCTATTGGCTAACGAGCCATCTGTGGCTCTCTATCGACTACAAGAACATGTAAGAAGGTCGCTGCCAGAGCTGGTGCAACACAAAGTAAGTTTTGTACTGGGAGACAGGTACCCCATTAAACATCATACCAACAGTCACTGCACACAAAAAAATAATTCAAACTTGCCAAATTACCACCACCATAACCTTTACCAGTCTTAATTATATTTTTATGTCAGTCACTCGCACGTAGTGAAATATTTGTAAAAATATATTCTGGATTTGTACTCTACTTTTCCCCTGTTGAATGTGTACATACATAAGGATCTGTGTGGTGACTCAGTCGTTAAAAAATTTTCACTCACTACTGTAAGTCACCTAAGATAAGCGCATCTCATTAATAACTTATATATGAAAACATACATAGGAAATATTTGTGTTATTAATCTACGATCATCTCTCCAAGACAGATATGCAGAGCTGGGAGGAGCAAAGCCAAGGAGCAATCTACACTGTGGAATATGCATGCAGGTAGCCTACCTAGTCTAAGCATACTGTTTCAGCCTTTGATCTATAGTGAACATTGATTGTGGTTGTTTCACATCTTCCATTTTCCAGTGCAGTTAAAAGTATGACAAACAGCAGCCTGTACTTTAAAAGCATAGATGGGCTCCTCCGTCAAGCCATCAGCATGAAGGAACAGATCGTTGCCTCGCAGGGCCGCAGGTAGGAGGCAGTAAAAACCAATATCACTTTTCTTTTTTCATTTTGTAATCATAATTCCTTAAATAGCCAATTCTCACCATTATTATTTGCCACCATTTTGATGTGGGGGTTTTTCAGTTTTATGTTTTCTTTTAATTTCCTCTACCTAATGACACACGCATGCAGCTCAAGTGAAACATCCCCTTCCCCCATTCCACCTGTTACTCCACCACATCTTTCATCCACTTCTCCCTGACCTCTAGAAGACTCCATCCAAGGTTAGTATTTCATCAGGAATCACTAGAATTAACCCACATTTTATTTTTGAGTTCCAACTAACCGTCATGGTTTATATATTTTTTGTTAACATATACTAACATTTCACAATATTCAAACAAGACACTGTCAAATGTCTCTAAATATTTTGTAATTTACAGTTAGGGTATTTCTTTGATCATGCTTATTGTTGTTTTATTACATAAGATTAGAAAATGAAGTCACAGAAAGCTAAAGAATAATGTTGCAACAATAAGTTTAGCTGTTCCTAATCAATAATATTTTTCATTAAATAGCAGTAGTAAAAAATTCTAAAAGGTCTATTCATTCAATAGTGGTTGAACAAAAATGGCTAAAATGAATCACTATAAAGTCAACAAAGGTCAGATATGTTTAGAAAGGTATATTACAATGACCGGTCCACTGAATATCTCTATGAACATGGAAAACAATAGTGGTGGTTGTTGAACCACAGAGAGATAGCTTAGATGTATTAATATTGTTTTAGAAAATGTTTCTTTATATTCAATTTGTCAGAACTGTACATGGCTGGGTCAAAATGTGTTTGTCTTGCAAAATGCATGTTACACCAGAGTAGAGTCTTTACTAGAGGCTACTGACTTGCGGGCCAGCACACTCCTCATCTCGTTGTTAATGCCATTCCATGGCTTCATCGGAGACTGCAGCAGTCCAGACTCGGTCGAAGCGGTCCTGTGCATTCTAGAGCCATCCCCACCGCTACTGTAGCCCTCCTGGTCACTGCCGTAACTCTGTGGGCAGTGTGATGGAGAGGGCTGGTGATGCAGCTCTGGGTCACTGCAGGGAGGGTAGTACAGCTGGCGGTGGATTTGGGAGTTGTTCCGATGCCTTTTTGGTTTGTCAAGATCTCGGAGTTGGTCATGGCACACAGCAGGGGTGCTTCCTCCCTGTTGGTTCTGGTACAGGGTGTCAGTGAGGGCCCCACCTTGGTAGCGTTGAGCGGCCTGGGCAGCTTTGACCAGGGTGTGTATGATAATCACCAGCAGAATCAGGATCCCTGAGGTCAGAACACATGCACTGGTGAGGCCCGTCTCTACGTCAAACACCAGGAGCATGTAGACCGACATAGCTGCAGGACAAACAGAGAAGACAGAAGGACAGGTACAGAAATATTAGTTTCCACTGCAGGATAGATCACCATTTCCCCGTACAGAGCTTTGTCCATGACCAGCATTCAACGCCTTGCTCTCCGCTAGGTAGGGCGCATTCTGACACAGCTATAGCTAGCAGGCTAGTCGTTGTTGCTTTTCTAACTGAAAAAGAGAGTTTATGTGTCTAGGGTGGAAAGTTCGCTGGGTTGGGAGCTAACGCTTGCCCCTTATTGGCACAGCCGGCGCAAAGCGTTTTTAACGCCGGTCATGGATGATTAATCTGCAAATTTACATTTATGTTTAATCCTTATGTATTAAATGATCTCTCCATATTCACTAAACCTATGCCTATATATAGAGTGCCTTGCGAAAGTATTCGGCCCCCTTGAACATTTCGACCTTCAACACATTTCAGGCTTCAAACATAAAGATATAAAACTGTAATTTTTTGTGAAGAAGCAACAACAAGTGGGACACAATCATGAAGTGGAACGAACTTTATTGGATATTTTAAACTTTTTAAACAAATAAATAACGGACAAATTGGGCAAGGAAAATTATTCAGCCCCTTTACTTTCAGTGCAGCAAACTCTCTCCAGAAGTTCAGTGAAGATCTCTGAACGATCCAATGTTGACCTAAATGACTAATGATGATAAATAGAATCCACCTGTGTGTAATCAAGTCTCGGTATAAATGCACCTGCTCTGTGATAGTCTCAGAGGTCCGTTGAAAGCACAGAGAGCATCATGAAGAACAAGGAACACACCAGGCAGGTCTTAGATACTGTTGTGGAGAGGTTAAAAGCCGGATTTGGATACAGAAAGATTTCCCAAGCTTTAAACTGGGATGTGCAGGAGCACTGTGCAAGTGATAATATTGAAATGGAACAAGAATCAGACCATTGCAAATCTACCAAGACCCGGCTGTCCCTCTAAACTTCCAGCTCATACAAGGAGAAGACTGATCAGAGATGCAACCAAGAGGCCCATGATCACTCTGGATGAACTGCAGAGATCTACAGCTGAGGTGGCCGAGTCTGTCCATAGGACAACAATCAGTCATATACTGCACAAATCTGGCCTATATGGAAGAGTGGCAAGAAAGACATTTCTGAAAGATATCCATGAAAAGTGTTGTTTAAAGTTTGCCACAAGCCACCTGGGAGACACACCAAACATGTGGAAGAAGGTGCTCTGGTCAGATGAAACGAACAAAATCGAACTTTTTGGCAACAATGATAGAGTCTGCAAAAGACCTGAGACTGGGATGGAGATTTTTCTTCCAACAAGACAATGATCCAAAACATAAAGCAAAATCTACAATGGAATGGTTCACAAATAAAAATATCCAGGTGTTAGAATGGCCAAGTCAAAGTTCAGACCTGAATCCAATCGAGAATCTGTGGAAAGAACTAAACTGCTGTTCCAACCTCACTGAGCTCGAGCTGTTTTGCAAAAATTTCAGTCTCTCGATGTGCAAAACTGATAGACATACCTCAAGCGACTTACAGCTTTAATCGCAGCAAAAGGTGGCGCTACAAAGTATTAACTTATGGGGGCTGAGTAATTTTGCACGCCCAATTTTTCAGTTTTTTATTTGTTAAAACAGTTTGAAATATCCAATAAATGTTGCTCCACTTCATGATTGTGTCCCACTTGTTGATTCTTCACAAAAAATACAGTTTCATATCTTTATGTTTGAAGCCTGAAATGTGGCAAAAGGTCGAAAAGTTCAAGGGGGCCGAATACTTTCGCAAGGCACTGTATCTCCTATGGATGCCTCGGAATAGAATTGCTTCAGAAAAGGAATATGGACTGTCGCCATTGACATCCATGTGTTTATAGACAATTAGTTTAGTTTAACCTTCATTTCCCCAGGCAAGTTGACTGAGAACGGCTTCTCATTTACAAGAACAGCCTGGGGAGAAGTGGGGGGGAGGGAAGGGGATGAAAGAGCCAATTGAAACGAGGGGATGATTAGGTTGCCATGATGGTATGAGGGCCAGATTGGAAATTGGTCTAGGACACCGGGTTTAATCTTACGAATGTGCCATGGGATCTTTCGCAACCACAGAGTCACAACACCCATTTAACATCCCATCCGAAAAGCATCCATATCCAGCAGCATTGGTCTCCCATCCAGGGACTAACCAGGCTCGTCCCTGCTTAGATTTAGAAGCCCCTCGACTCCCCCTTAACTGGAATCTCACCCCGAAAGCCTTAGATGGGGCTATATACTAGGGGTAGGAAGGTAAAACAAGTCACTTCTTTTTTCACTTCTTTTTTTTGCTGTCTTCCTTTGGCCATAACCATGGCCACTCTTCTTAGTGCATGTCTTCTTAACTTTGCTCCGGAGAATTTAAGGTTATTTTTAATTCTTGTAATATAATTGTATAATGTCTATTTATTAAAATTAATTTATACTTTTAATTTGTTGTCTCCTGGGAATAATATTCAAACCATGTCAAAATCAGTTCCACCATATAGAAGGCCATTTAGTGTGCTTAGCTTTAAATATTCTAGTGTGTAGTGTATTGTATGGGTTGTAATCTTTGTTTATTTCGATACATTTTCCTAATGTCTGGTGGTCTTTTAACAGGAGAAGAACCACAGACCCAGGAGTGCTGAAGGAGGGAGGAGAGAAGCATAACTCTGGGATGTGATGACGTTGTTGGCTTTCCAGTGAGGCTCTTTTTTTCTGAATGGGAGCTGTAGGGTCAGAGGTCAGCCATCATCTATCACAGTGGTACACACACTGCCCCCACCCTCAAAAAGGCACTCACTGTAATTAAAAAGCCAAAGAGTTGCCTTGCCAGGTCCTGCATTATGACCCTTCAGTAATGCAAGCCAGTCAAAAACACTGTTGTTCTGGGCCTTGTGTATCTATCACTTTGTGTGAAGCAGTGACACTTGCTTCCCCTGAAGATTAAATGGAGTCTATCCATAGAAATGAGAGTTAAAGCTCTAGTTAGTTCACGCTGTGAGGCAGTTTAGCTGTTTGGTCAGAACAGGTGTAAAGTCTGAAATTAATCTACTTTAGCCTTGTGGTGGGACTATTGTATTCATAACAATGTTCAGTATGTAACAATAAGCTACTTTTGATTATTACCAATGAGTTTGTTTTGACAAAGTTATGACAAGCTATTCCAAATATGTTTGTCTTACCTGCTAAGTATACTGAAACCCCAAGGCAAAATAATCCAATGGCCACATGTCGTACACCTCTGCTATCCAATAGGAACCAGTCTGCTCTATGAAGGAACATGAAGAAAATCCAGTCAGTGACATGACCATACCATTTGTGGATTGTGCTCAATTAATTTGGTGTATTTCATCAGACTGAAGTAAATCATTTCAAAAAATAAAAATGTTCCAATGTTTTATTAACATCTGTGTATTTACTGCTCAAAATAGGTTGTTGATAGATTTTATTTTAATTATTTGGAATGGAGTTCAGGTAAGATGCGTTGGCTGGTGACACGTTGATTTGGTTCTAGCACACTGGATTTGAAAGGAAGCAATGAGGGGTTTAATTGCAAACTGTCAGTGTTAATTATAGGATATTTACATCCAGAAACTGGGTATTAACAATCTCAAGTTTGTCATATTTAATACTTGGTGGTAAATCCTTTGCATTTCATGACTGCATGAAGTCTGCAATCCATGGGGATCACTAGATGCTGATCTATTCCCTGGTGATGCTTTGCCAGGCCAGTACTACAACCACCTTCACTCCCTGTTTTTTGAGTTTCAGGTCTATTTTGCATTCAGTCACATCTTCAGCAAGTGGAGGCATGCTCAGTTTGATTTAAGTCAGGGGGTTGATATGGCCAGTCAAGAACATTCCAGTTTTGGGCCCTGAAAACCTCTTTAGTTTCTTTCCTTAGCGCTATGTTTGCAAGATGAAGTGCCATCCAGTTATTTTTTACAAGCATTTAGTTGGATATGTGGAGACAATGTGTTTCGGTACAAATTAATTCTCCTGCTGCTGTCAGCAGTTATATCTTCAATGAAAACAAATGAGCCAGAATCTACAATACTGTTTTTCAGACCTCTTCAGGCTCCAATTTAATGCTGTCCTTTTTTTAGGCATGTCCTTTTGTTTAGGCTAAATCACGTTTTTGCAACTTGCAGTCCATCTTCTTGGCTGGTGAAGTCATCTGTGAATGAAAGTGACTGACACATCAACCTCCCTTGTTAAAAAGTGTTCCTAATCTGTCAGATATTTTTCTCTTAACGGTGAGTATTTTTAATTGTACACTCTACTGTTTTTCTTTGGCAGGTGATTTGAAGAACAGTTTTTGGCATGGCTAATGTTTGGGCTATCTTTAGTGTCAGTTTGACACAACCACCATTGATAAAAGACATAAGTGTGCAGTTGTCTTTATCGACCTGGCCAAGGCTTTCGACTCTGTCAATCATATTATTCTTATTGGCAGACTCAATAACCTTGGTTTCTTAATAGCCGCTGGTGACTCTCTGAATCACCTCTACGCGGATGACACCATTCTATATGCGGCACATCTGGCCCTACATTAGACACGGCAAACAAACCTCCAAAAGAGCTTTGATTCAATGCAACATACCTTCCGTGGCTTTCAACTGTTCCTAAACTCTAGCGAAACTAAATGCATGCTCTTCAAACAATCACTGCCCATTCACTTTCATTCCAGACCCACAATAACCATCTCAAATCCAAAATTAAATCCAGAATTGACTTCCTATTCCGCAATAAGGCCTCCTTTACCAACGCTGCAAAACACAACCTGGTGAAAATGGTACACGCTGCCAAACACCCTGGTGAAAATGGGACACGCTGCCAAACACACCCTGGTGAAAATGGGACACGCTGCCAAACACACCCTGGTGAAAATGGGACACGCTGCCAAACACACCCTGGTGAAAATGGGACACGCTGCCAAACACCCTCAACTCAAACCCCCACTGTACCTAAACTCAGTCTCTTCTCACGATTGCCTCACCCACCTTAAACCTGCACTCAAACAGATACATCTCTCTAGTCACCCCCAAAAGCCCATACCTCCTTTGGCTGCCACTCCTTCTATTTCGCAGGTGCTAATGACTGGAATTAACTACAAAATTCTCAGAAATTGGAGAAAACAAAGCTTTTAAATTACAACTGTCAAGAGCTGTCTGATCACTGCACATGCTGACTTTCCTCCCTCACATGCACACTCTCTTTTGCCCATTTATGCCCCATTGTGCATTTGCACACACTCATCTGCACATTCAGTTATTTATTGTATATTATTTGCACAATTATCATTTGCACAGTTAAGCTCACATGTTACCTATTACATTGTTATTGCTGTGCCACATTGCATACGAATTGAACTACCTCTCTAATTAGATTAGTTCTAATTAGATAAGAACTGTATATTATTTCTATAATATAGTATATGCACCATGTATTTTTTTGTGTACTTCATGTGTAAGTTTGTCATCTTGTACCACTGCCTTTTATCTTGGCCAGGTCGCTGAAGCAAACAGGCCAACCTGGTTAAAAAAATAGATTAAACACTGATTTGACACTCAATTGAATCTAAATTTAAATGTAAAACCTATAAACAAGACTAGACAGACATTAATGATGCAAAAAACTAAAACTGTGAAGCAAATTTTCCAAGTAATTGTGGTCTTCTTAAATGGGGAAACTGTAAATGATATTATTTATAAATAGTTAATCTAATGAAAAGATCCTTGAAATTATAGCTTACATCTGTAATTTAACTCCACCTTCATTGTATTTAAATTGTGTACATAGCTAGTCAAAACAACAAATCTTGTGTCACTGTTCAAATACCTATGGACTGCACTCTAAATGAGGTCCATGAAAGCACAGGCACATTTCTAACCCAACTTGGGTAAGAGCCAAGCCATTGAGGCCATGCAGGGGCCGGTGCATATTAAGGGAATGCTATTGTTTGTTCAGGATTCATACTGAGTCTAGAGATGCGGGGTCAGTGAAGCAGTCTCTTTTTGCACCTTGCACACACACTTGTTATTAAACCCTTTTTAATGTTGCATTTGACAAAAAATGTCAAACTTTAATTGAATTACATTATTTAAAATAAACTGTGGATCAATTCAACAGCTTTGTAAATGATGTATGTCTAGGTTAGCGGAAGAATGTGTACCTTTCAGTATCTTCTCCTCTGCATATCTCGATGGTAAAATAGCTGTGTAGAAGGCAGACCATGACAGAACTCAAGTTGAGTGTCAGAGACAGAGAAGAGAGCACTGTAGACACTGGCAACATCACAGCCCAAACGTTAGTTGGAACGATCGAGATGGTGGGGTGAGATTCCTTCACCCCAGTCTGTCGTGTTTGTAGTTGGTAAATCTGAATGACCGACAGCATACACATAATCCCAGATAGGATTCCTAACAGTGATAGAAACACCAGAGATCGTTGGCTGTATACGTACGTCATATTTGGGCTATGAATCACCGATTGGATTTGAACCACCTTTCTTTTTAGGAAAAAGGTATCCGGTGGAAATCCGGTCTTTCCCCCTCGCGCTCTCGAATCTCGAATCTACCACAAAACTCTGTTTTGTAATGCGTAAGATATGTTTGATTGAATACAAGTAACAAACTGGAATTGAGAGTCCGATCATGGAGTTAAGAGTTACTTATGTTGGACGTAAGCAGCCTCTCCAGCACCCGCGAGCATGTGATGTTCAAGATTAAAAACTTTGCAACAACAACAATGGACTTTTCACTGAATTGGTTTCCCATAAACTGCATTTGACGTGCGCAGCTGTAGAAAAAGATGTTAAGAAACTTTATAGAAATTTTACTTTTAAAACTGATGCCTGCATCGCTTTAACATATATATATATGTTAGTTCGGGGGGGGGGTGATAATCAAAGTATCATGTAAACCTTGAATTAGTGGCACTATATAGTAACTTTCCATTTATTTGTCCTGTACACGTCGGGGACGTATTTCATGTAGTTTCTTTTTAGTTTATATGTTTTTACTGAACATAGGAATAATACAGTGACAACCAAAATACACATTATTATTTTGTCCATAATATGCAAGTTTCGAGTTAGATATTATGAACAGCTATTTTATATTGTCTGTATGTTGTATTATTTAAGTTAATATAATTAAAATTTTTTCAACTAATGGATCCAATATCTTTCCTAACGTTTAATGGTTCTAAAACACATTTTTTGTGTGATAGAAAGGTGTCAGAGCACTGCATTGCAGTTGTTGCGTATGGGCAGGAGCGCCGTATGGGGGGGGGGGTTAGGACAATTCCAAGGGCCCTTGACTGACAGGGGCCCCAACAAATAGATATGGTGACAACAGCTGCACAGAGGGAACCCAATTGGATTCTTTTGTCATGGGGGACCTAGCCTACACATATTAGGTATGTGGTCATACTTTTATGGCTGATCGGTGTAGAGTGGGCTCCAGAATTAATGCCACCCCTGACTGGCAATGCACAAACAATACTGTAAAAAATACAGTAGAATTTTTTTTCTGAGAAAAACAAAAAATTCCAACCTGTCAGCACTCCCTTCAATTCTAGTCCCGGAGCTCCCCCTACTGGTGCCTCCTGTCTCGTAACAGCACCACTCCATCAATTCCCTCATCAGCACCACCTGTGATAATAAATCAACTAGCTTCTCTATATAAGTCTGTTGGTAGCTTAAGGGAGTTGTGGGATATTATTTTCATGTATGTGAAGTCTTCGTATTTTTTACTTATGGTTTTCTGTTTTATAATAGCTGTAACTATGTATGCTGTGTCTGTATTCCCCTGAGGAACAAGTCAAAACTTGCCATCTAAGGACTGTGTTGTTGGGTGCATAGCACTGTTGAAGTAATCCTGTTTTTCCCCTGAGATGTACAGGGTCTTAATTTTGGCGCCAGTTACCTTTGAACTCCTGTAAACCCTATTGAGTAATTTATGTGTGAACATAAAAGAATAAATGTATTCCCCTGCCTTGGCCTCCTTCTTCCACACTTCCACTTCAAGCCTTACAGAATATCCCACCTCATCTAGACTATGGAGACTGCAGGACAACCTGACCTATCCAGCAATGTGGACACCCTACAGAGCCATCAAGCCATGCTGGAGAGGCTCGGGTAGCAATGGACCAGGTCATGCAGACTGTGATTGGAGCTGAGCGGCTCACCTCAAGGAGCTGCTCACGCCGCTCCCCCCTCATGGGAACCTTGGCCGCTGTTCAATTGTCCTTCCTACTGGATTATGACAGGAGAATATCTGTTGACAAGGTTTCTTTCACCAGCTGGTGTTGTATTTTTTCACTACTGCAAAGGGGAAACCCACCTCGTGGGAAAAGAAGACTGCACCGTTGTCACTTTCATCAAGTGGTGTGTGCGAGAGAGCATACAGGGCGAGTAAAGAGAAGTTATCAGAGCGTGTCTTATTCGTACTTCGCTTAGGCAAAGGCGGTTGTGCCTTAAACCCTTTATTAATGAGTTTGTGAGAGAGAATTCTCTTACTCATTTCATTAGGGACACTTTTCTGAGAAGTGAGATTAGTAGCGTGTGCTGTGAGAAAAACTACGCTGTAGTTTCACTTCCTTTAGACTGTAGAGCACTCGTAGAGGTAACAGAGTCAGATAAAAGCGTGTCAGTGGTGTTTTGTTCACACACATCGCTCGGGCCGTCCTCACGAGGAGGGGGGTCGACACGGCATGAGGAGGGGGAGACCCCCAATTCATTGTGTATCGAACTCGGTGAGCCCCGGTTATGTATCGTACTCGGGGAGGTGACATAACGGGAGCACAGCGAATACAGTCAAGGGAGAAGCCCATAGAGAGTCCTTGAAAATAATCAGAAGAAACTAGTTAGCAACGTTTTGATGGATTGGAAATACTTCGGTATGTGGCTAGTGAATTTATGATCTCCGTCTCTGCGAGAGGCATGATTCGGAATGATTCAAAATTCTCTTGGCACAGCTATACCAGAAGACTTACAACTTTCAGACAGGTTGCTCACGTAATATCTACGTCATCAAGCTCAGTTTGAGGATGCGTAGTATACTCCGCCACCACTGGATAAGTGCTTCTGATTGACTTGAGTCTATGAGAATAAGAGACATAATATTCTTGATGTATTACCTCAGTAAACATTTTCATAATGCGTATATGGTCTCAATCGCTAGATTTAAGCCTTCTGCAATTTATCATGATGTGCATTTTTTTAATTATGGTCTTGTTGATTTTAAAATCAGCAATAAAGCAAAGGGGCGTTTAGGGCGTGGCTATGGCGTTCAGTTGTATGACAAGACACTCAAGTTGGCAGTTCAGTTTTTCCGGTAAGTAACATTACATTTTGTTAAAATACTGTTTTTCGTTAGCATCCTAATTAATATCAGTTAGCTAGCTAGATTACTCCTCCCTCTCATATAAATTTGTCACATCTGCAACCAAGATGTCTGCGCCCGTAACGGCAAATTCGATGACCCAAATCAGATCTTCACCAACCAATGGGTGACGTCACACATGTTACATCCAATGATATATACATCTATGGATGGCATCCACCTGACTCTATTGGATGTCCATGTCGTGGTGAGGAAGCAAGCTCTAAAATTAGAAACCAATTCTATTTTCTGGCATTTACATGCGCAACTCTGCTCAAATGAGCTAACACAACAGAAAATCCTTGGTGTATGCACAGTCTATATTTATGTAAAACATAACTACTTATTTATGATTTCGAAAATTACATGTGAATCCAACATGCATATGAGAGACGGCATCATTTTTTAAAATCGTTTATACTGAAATGGTATTAATTTGTTGAGTTGAATGAGTTGTGTGGTACATACATTTATCTAGCTAAAGTAATGGCAAGGCAACAAAAAATATGGGTCAGTCAGCCTTTAAACAGAAACAGCTAGAGGCCCATGCAGTCATATTAATAAAAAATGCGGCTGCACACATTCTGACTGGAACAAAGAAGTTTGAACACATTACACCTGTCCTTAAACTTTTACACTGGCTCCCAGTCAAAGCAAGAATTGATTTTAAGATTCAGCTCCTTGTATATAAAGCTCTTAATGGCCTTGCACCTCAGTATATTAAAGATATGCATGTCAGATATGAACCAGCAAGAACTGTCAGAGCCAGATGTAGCGATCTCTTGACCATCCCTCACTGCAACTCGAGAGCAGGGGAGGCAGCCTTCTTTGTATATGCCCCAATAATATGGAACACCCTGCCAGTGGAACTGGAAGAGGCTTCCACACTGACCATTTTTAAAAACAAGCTAAAATCCCAGTTTTTTCCAAAGGTATATTAATGAGTTTGTTGTTATTCAATGTTCATTTTTAGTGTGTGGGTGTGTGTGTGTTCTGCTCATGTTTTTTTTATATATTTTACTCTTCTTAATTAAACAAAGTTTTGCTGTGTCATTTTGTATAAAGCACATTGTGTTACATTGACTTGTATGAAATGTGCTGTAGAAATAAAGTTTGATTGATTGATATGCAACAGTTTAGGCACCCCTGACAATTTCCATGATTTTCATTTATAAATAATTGGGTGTTTGGATCAGCAATTCCATTTTGATCTATAAAAATATCTGATGGACACAGTAATATTTTGTAGTGAAATGTGTTTAATTGGATTTACCAAAAATGTGCAATATGCATCCAAATGAAATTAGACAGGTTCATAAATATGGGCACCCTTGTCATTTTGTTGATTGGAGTACCTGTAACTACCTAGCACTGATTAATTGGAACACACAATTGGTTTGGTGAGCTCATTAAGCCTTATACTTTATAGACAGGTGCATCCAATCATGAGAAAAGGTATTTAAGGTGGCCAATTGCAAGTTGTTGTTCTCCTCTCCGGGAACCATCACCTTATCGTGGTGGAGAGGTTTGTGTGTCCCTATGAACCTGAGGGCTGTGTTGTCTGGAGTTTTGTGCTCCTGGTAGGGTCTCCCATGGCAAATTGGTCTCAGGTGAGGGGCCAGACAAAGAGTGGTTCACAAACACTCCAATGAACAAGCGAGGAAGAGGAAGAGAGACCCTCCCCGGAGGAAGCCCGGGGCCCCTGTCTGGAGCCAGGCCTGGATGGAGGGCCCGTCAGCGAGCGCCTGGTGGCCGGGTTTGCCACAGAGCCCGGCCGGGCACAGCCCGAAGAAGCAACGTGGCACCTCCCTCTCCATCCCATGGGCCCACCACCTGTGGGAGGAACCGCTGGGGTCGGGTGCGCTGCCAAATGGGTGGTAGTGAAGGTCAGGGGCCTCGACGG
>JACXGM010004348.1:19882-37731 GCA_016801145.1 Umbra pygmaea | reverse complement strand
CCTACATTCATTTTTCCTATCTCCAAAGTCCATTGGACTCACACGGTGACGTCAGCGTATGAAAATACCCCGCGAAATTTCAAATCTTGCTCTTACACTAGCCAGGCATGGGTAAAACATATCTCACTGTTCTACAAATGTCTGGGGGAAGCTACTAGCACCTCCAGATAGCTGTAGGGTGAAGTATCCCTTTAAATGATCTAAGTTGTTTGTCTACAATGTGACATTCTGATAGGTTCCTGGTTTGTTTTTATCTCTCATGAATAAACTATATGAATTCATGTTTTGATGATCACAGTGAACCAATCACTAATTCTTGAGTGCATGCGGTAGAAACAGATTCAAGTCAGTGGAGACATAGAGCCCTAGATTACTGCACTACTCTATGTTTATAAAGCCCTACTTCACAGGCTCCCAACTTACTTGTCTTCCCTTTTCAGATTCAGATTAAAACACACGATCACAGGGTTGGTCAACATTACTGCCTGCCTTGGTAAACACTGAGCTTGATAGATATTTTTTCATGTTTATTACCCCATGATTGGAATGGCATCCAATCAGTATATTGTTTAGATGCCTTAGTGCCCATTGGTCAATTCAGTGTACTGGCTAAGCATTTTAAAGTGAGGAATGTGTTTGTTTTTAACTATTTGTATGTATTTTGTATGTATGCCATTTCTTGTGGTTATGTTCCCAGGGTACACTTGTGAATGAGACCAGGTTCTTGATGTGTTTCCCTGGTTAAATTACATTTCTCCCTATATTAGATCTTTAACTAGATAATCTTAACTGTTTTTACAACACTTTATGCTTTATACTCCGTTCAAGTTAAGGTGAAATGTATAAGAATCTTGAATATGAACTGCATTACTGAATTCTTTTTCTAAATCACATTTTAAAACTACCTGTTGACAAACTCGAGATGTATGTGTGGACAGTACATACTTGTTGACACAATAGATGTCATTAATGTACAGTAAAGCAAGCAGAATTAGTATAGTGGCCAATTTAAATAGTGTACTAAATATAGTAGTAGGACAGGAATGTAAAATGGTGGGTTGTGTACTGATTTTCATCCTTATCCCCCGTGTTATGTGGATGAAACTGTGATCACGACGCCTGAGAAAACCACCCCCTCACTGTTCAGGCACATTTCAATGGTAGATTGTTACTTAAATCGGGTGTTGTCTGTTCCTTGAAATATCTTCATGCTTCTACGGTTCTTGGGCGACAAACTGACCTCATCTGCAACTTTAGACATTAATTAACGAGATACTTTTGATTCTGTTCTCTAACTCCATTACAAACGCGCACACACAAGCACAAACATACGCACACACCCTAGCACACACATTGCTTAATTGTATCTAGTAAGTCTAGTTGCGAATCTGTAAGTGGAGACCGACTGTCACCGGTAAAGATGGGAAATTTCCTTGTGGACCAGTTTGTCTTGGTAGTGGCTCTAAGGAAGTAGTGTGGCAGTAAACCAGCTTGATCCAGTTGTGACAGCTTCTGTAACAGTTGTGTGAAGTCGGTCTGCTGTGGAGTATTCAGGGAGAAGGGGAGGGTGGGGCGAGGAAGGAGAGGGTCCAGGATAATGGTGGATATAGAGGCCGAATACAAAGGACATGTGAGGATTGACCTGTTGGGGCAAGGAAAAGTAATTGGAAACATTTGAGTCAGTAGAACAGAGAGTACAAGGAAGGGATGAGCAGGGGCAGAATGCTTCGACAATGGCTTGAGGGAAGATTGTCTTTAGAACAAAAAAGGTGGCCCATCATTCCCCAGTATCTAGACAACAGAGCTGTACAATCCAGGCCCTAAAGTGCTCACCTGGGCCCCTCGCTTGCCCCAGCAAACCCCTACCCAGATGTTACTTCTGGCGTCAGTGGGATCTCGTTATTAATTCATAATGGAATGCAGGTTAAATTAGCACTCATTAGCCTCCTGCTGTTTACTCTATTTTATTTGCAATCATTACCCCCCCAATCAGGGGGAGCTTTATAACTCCCTCACCTAGCAACCCGCACCGGGGAGATGCTCAAAGGATCTGGACTCCTCTGGCCTTCCGCCCGGCTCGGCGTCCTGGAGAACAGAGTGGTGCCACCGCTGGGTGGCTCAGGAGCCTCCCCTGATGACGAGGTGCGTGTCACAGGCCGGTAAGGTCCAACAGACACACAGATATTCACATACGAAAAGTGGTCTCCTTCTCCCTTGTTTTTTGCGTCTTCCTCTGAGCTGAGTTTCTTGGGGCCTAAAACGTTTTTTTTTTATCTTCAGAAAAACTGTTAAATGTGACACACGGGGGAGTACAGGAACACCACCACTGCCATCATCATCACTCTTGCATTGTAACCTTCAACATGGTCACCAGTGCGGAGGAGAAGTGATCACCACTTAATTCCGTGGAGAGGCGTGCAGTGGGTTTTTAGGTGCAAGTTTCCTGCCCCACACTGTGTTGTTTTTACCCTGAAGGAGGGCATTCAAGTCCAGGGTAACGTTGTCGCAATTTGACACGTGAATCATGCATGGTTTTCCAGCACGTTCCCAGTAGAAGAAAGGATATTGTTGGGAATACTTAACCCATGGCTCCTGGACTAAGATGTCATCAATGACCCACTCGCTCCATTGAAGGTGTGGAGTGGCATTCTTCTTTGGAAGGCAAAAACGTATTGTTCCATAATAATATTGAAACATAAACAAGGAGGCAAGTAAACAGTCACTCACATACCATTGAAAGGTAAGATGGTGTCATTTTCACAATTAGTGGTCAAACATACAGTATTTTTATTGATTACTTGTGACAATATTATAGATTTTTGAATAATCCCATTTTCACATCCCCAAATGTTGATGTATTTCTAAAGATTCTTTAGAGATAGACTTAGTAGGGATTATCGTACATTATTGAAGGATATGTTAGTCTGTTTTAAGAGTATAATGGCTTTTCTGGCAGTTTAAGTTGGTGAAAGTTGCTAGAAAATCTCCTGACTGAGACAATATACCAAGGATAGTGATTAGCCATAGTTTGTGTAAATGTTGTTAAGTGGCCTGTTAAATGATCATGGTATTTTGGTGTGCTTTGCTTTGTGGTTGCCATGGACAGTAAAATAAATAGACAGTTCACAGTTTAATAAAGTTTACAACATAGCAGTAGTTTGTTTTGCGTTGTTAGTTAATACTACTTATAGGTTAACTCAGAAATAAATTATTGTGTAATTTTTCAGAAAATGGATTATGGTCTGATTCCATATTTGTTATGAGGATATCAAATCACTTCTTGGCAAGCCAGATATCTCAAAAAAACAGAAGAGGTTTTCTTTTTCAAAATCATAATTCATCCAGAGCACAGATCTGACGCTGCTTGTTTTCTCACACATTCCGTAATATCATGACACATTTATGAATGTTTATGAAGTCTGTCCATTGAGGTTAGAACATACAAAATAATTATAATGATGCCAAACAGGTCATGGTCAGACTTGATGAGACTTCTGGTGTGGTGAATAAATTATAGGTTTATCTCATTTTCCATCTGTTGGCTGTTGGATGGACCATATGCTCTATCTTCATAAATCATTGACATCTCTCTCTTTCTCTCTTACAATATTTTTCACAATCGCAAGCTCTTAGGGGCTTCTTCAACTAAATTTTTCCTCACAATACTTAAATAATATCTATTTTTCCCTCGAGCATTTAGTTGTACATTTCTCAGCTGCACTCACTCTTTTTACTCTGAGATCTTAAAACGAGTGTCACAAAGCACACGGCCATGTGTTCGATCCAGCAATCACCCAAAGTGTTCATCTATTTGATTACAGCACATTTGAAACTCCTGTGTGTGATCATGACGATGTCCTTGCCTGAATCCTCGTCCTTAATCAAGTGACATTTCTCAATTCCCATAATGCCTTAGCGGTCAGTTGGGGAACGTACCTTGTTGCCTCGTCACTGAATAACGAGCGGACACTCTTGGTCTGTCCTAGTGAATCTAAGTTTCATGCACACATGCACGCCAATATCTTTCAGCTCCAAAGGCCACACCGTATAATCAAGTGTAATTATGGATGGTGTCAGACAGTTCCTGGGACCCCAGTGGAGTACGGTTTATGCCGTCTTTATTTAAAATATACATTCAGTGCCCACACACTTTTAATTCTAAAAGTTAAAGCATATCTTTGCTGTGTGACTAAACTTGGTCAAATAATGTCTTACCATATACCTGGGATTGGCCAGAGAGTGGTGCTATAAAAATACATTGGAAATGCCCCTTAACCAGTTATTCAAAATTACCTGCAAGCCTGTGGGCCAAATTCCCCTCCCATTGTGGAATTATAAATGCTAACACATGTGAATTTAGGATCTTAGCCTGTCAGGGACCTTCTGCCAGGCTACTTTAAAACTGTATAATTGAACTGCACATAATCAAATATGTGGTGTCAAGAAACAAATGTATCAACATTTTAAATATGCCATGAACATTTTCTGTCACAAATACATCTAGTTATAGATATTCGTGTCATCACACAATTTGGTAAACATGTTGCAAACAGTCAAACTCAACGTATGTAAAAACATATCAACCATGCTATAACATGTACATCTGTCAATCTTTTCACTGATCAAATGTGTCTCACATATACTCCGGGAAATGAAACCTATAATATACTATGTGTTATTATAGACAAAACTAACCCGATTTTAACTAGAAAGTGAATAATGGATCTTGCTATATTGATTTTACAAAAATACACACATTTTCCCAAGAGAAGTGCTATAGCAGGGGTCACCAATCCTGGTCCTGGAGAGCTACCACCCTGTAGGTTTTCACTCCAACTGCACATAATGTAGCCTCATTCAGCTTATCAACCAGCTAATTATTAGAATCAGGTGTGCTAAATTAGGGTTGGAGTGAAAACAATCAGGACGGTAGCTCTCCAGGACCGGGGTTGGTGACCCCTGTGCTATAGTAATCAAAATTATTGAGTTAGTCACATTTAATCTTGATTCATCATACATAGCAAAAAGTACAGTGTTAAATCAACACCCTAAGTGTTAAATTAACACTCTCAATGTATATGTAGCTCCACTGGAGCCATAAAAACACTGAGAGTGTTAATTTAACACTGGACTTTTGCTGTGTAAGGATAGTGTTTATTGCTACCTTGTTTGACCAATGGATAGGAATGAGATGCGGGCTAGACTGAATTTGAGAGTGTTTCTAGTTTAGTTCCTCACAGCAGGGTGGCACGCCTTGTTGGCTTTCAGATCATCATACTGAAATGAATAGGTTTTAAGGGCTGTAGTTCATCTATTGAACCCCTTCCTTCTATTGTGAATGTTTTCTCAGAAAAGGTTATGTTCAAAAGAAGAGTTGGACAGGAGACAGCTCTGAATGGCATCTTGATGGACAAAGAGAAAGGACTATGTGGTGTTTTGGAAACCCTAGAAGCAGAGTTATTTCCCTTTTTCCTCTTGTTTTGCTCTACATTTGGGAAATAGTGATGACCCTACCGCTAAAAGTCCTTGATATTAGGAATTACAATTTCAATATTTGTTCACTCACACACAAATGCACACACGTCTGGTTTGTCAAAGCTTTGTTTGAATTATTGATGGTTACAGCCTGCTTAAAAATGCATCCACAACCTTTCTATCATGTACGGAGAAGGAAGTACCAATTAGTGCTGGTGTAAAAGAGGACACAGAGAGTCATTATCCTTCTGTAAATACACCAGTCCTGGTATTGAAGATGACTCCGAGAGACATACGAATGAATTGCACATATCGTCAAAGGGCAACGAAGGCCCAGAATTCCTCCAGTGTCTTTCTCTGTATTCATAAACTGCAACCACAGACTGACGAGAAGAATGCCAATGCGTTTTCATTGTTCAGTTTTTTTATGGATTCAGTGGAGAAGAGGAGGGAGGTTAAAATAAAGCAGAGTGGCAGTGAATAAGACACAGAGGACAATAGACAAGGTGAGCAACCATGTGAACCAATAGCGGTTAGATGTTGTGAAATAGATAGCAAAAAAGGAAAGCTGTCTTAATGATGTAGAACAATTTAATACAATGCATTTGTCTCTTAAACTGGAACTGACAGCATTTCGACATTATAAAATTACATACGTATACAGTGAGTTGAAATGCACCTCCAGACAACATGGTGTCCTTTAAAATATTTTTTTGACAAGCAGTCTCATACACATCCATTTTAAGGTTTTAGAACATAAATTTCTATGTTTTTGATACAAATTCATCCAGGTGGCATTCAATATATATACAGTATATCCAAGACATTAGCGATGTTGCAAATGTCTATAACTGTTGGAAATGACTATTTCATTACTCACCTACAATGAGTAAATTGTTTGCAGCCAATAAGTCAGTGTCCTTATGATAAAAACCTTAGCTCATCCTTAATTAATCAGGTATCAATTCAAAACCCTTACTTCCATACTTTCACAGAAATTTCACCAAACATTGACTTCAACATTGTCCAACATTCAAATGTAATCTATTTTTAAAACCTCATAACTGATTTTGGAGCATAAAAATATTTGATATATTTTACATTATTTTATATTATAATTGTCAGTTTGCTTCAAATTTACAAAGTAGTTAAAATTCTGTCAGTTCCACTTTAAACGTACTATCCTTCTACAGACATTCACCTGGTATTTGCATAATAGTAATCTTAATCTCTTCTGAACTCCAGAGCGTTTGGGGGGCATGAACTCTGACCTTTTTAGACAAGAAAGAGTTAATATTTGGGTTAGAGTTTCAATTAAATACAAACAGTTGGAAGACAGGAAAACATCTACATAAGGACACATATGAAGACATGTAGGATATACATACATTAGGACACTGAGGGAAGACTTGTAGGATATTTAAACAAAGGACACTCAGAAAGATCTAGATAAACATAGGAAGACCTAAATAAAGACAGACAGAGGTGTCATGCCCATTGAAACTGAGTTGCCCCCTCAGATTTTTGTGGATTTTCCTTTTAATATCTGTATTTGTGGACACCTGTTTCCGTGTGTTGTGCACACTGTGCCCCCTTATAAAAAATAGGTGCATGACACTTCTGAGGACAGAGGAAGAAAGGTAGAATGACATACACAAAGACATAGCAGGAAGATTAAGAAATACATCAAATTTCAGACCTTGTCGAGATACTTCCAGGCCTTATCTGGCTGCATCTAGAAATCCGGCCCAATTGTATTCAGTTCTAATTATTTGCATGCATTGACAGATTAAACATTTAGCTACATCCGCACAAACAAATGCATGGGACTAGTTTTGAGATGGTAAAATCGCATCCAGCATCACTTCTCGGTTAGCCCAATAATAATATTGCTAATTGCCTTGTAAGCTGTCCTCTATTTCCCCACGTTCCTCATTTCCTAAACTCCTAAACATCTGGCTTTCTTTTTCAACTGATCTTCCCTCAGTTTGTCCTTCTCTTCCTTCTGTGCTCTTCACTGGGACTCATGAATGCCAAGGTCAGAAGTCCACTGAGAAGAAATGTGACATCTTTCACTTTGAGTTTGCAGAGGCCTCATCCAGAGCCAAATGAAGATATTTCTTTTATTTCTTTTTCGTCTGGCAATGGCAACTTCTCCAAACACATTAAGTGCCGTAGCATCAGAGACACAACCTCTTGGACTATCAATAAAATCTACCTTGGCGGTAAAGCCAGGCGCAAGTAATAAGATCAATGATACAATAAAGTCCATTCAGTGTCATCATCAACTGAAGTTAGGATTGGATCAGTTTCAGGTCAAGTGCGGGAGGCTCCACACTCAAAGTACACAAACATTATTATTATAGCTAGAAGATGTGTAGCCAACTCATTAATTTTCAGAATTTGAGTAGGATGCCTGTCACAGCAAATGATATTGTGGGTTTGCAACTGATTAGTACTTTGTCTATAATCTGCTTTGTGCGTATCTGTGTGATGTTAGGTAATGAGAAACTGAAATAAGCATGAATCTAAGTCAGGCTACTGAGCACATTTTTTGGTTTAAGTCTTGGAACCTTTAACCCAGACTTTGAGAGTCAAGTATTGACTGGAGTGGCATGAACACTCTTATGCTTTTTAACTTTAAATCTTCAAGTGAAGATAAGACCTATAGCAATCAATACGGTCAGTGTTGTTCAGAAAAGGGCTATTTTGGAGCCTTTGTTTCAAGAAACTATTTAGAAAAAGGGTGTGAGGGAAATCAGTATAATGTTTTTATGTCAACTAGCTTTTATTTCATTCATGGTTGTTTATTTTTCAGAGGACCATGACAAGGAAAGCCCACAGCAGAAGGGTTCTTACACCACTGTGTGCAGAGATGAAGGTAGGAACACAATTCCCATCTCCACTATTTCCTTCCTCATCACAAACCTCTCTGACGACAGGCTGCTGTAAGAATAATCCAATAATCCCCTGGTTTCTAAACATTTAACTTCAACCTAGACAGATCTTGTCTGAATCTGGGAATTGAGTTCTTGGGAAGGACTGGCACTTTGCTTATGGGTGAGCTTTGCTTTGGGGTAGGTAAGAGTGTGGGTCATAACAGCACTGACAGACAAGGTCAGGTCTTTAGATGATTAGGATCTGGTTTAGAATGTCAGTTAGATCTGGTGAATACCTTGCTTTAAACTACTAATGTTAACCTTGTAGATGTGCATCAAATTTGAGCATTACTGTAATGATGTTGCTGTCATGAAGAATCTGGTTATACAATCTGTGTCAATATGTTATTAACATGTAACAATAGTCTTGTTGTCTTAAATGTGTTTCAAATGTCACTGAAAACAATATAATTTCTTCTAATTGCTCATTTAAAAAAATGTTTATCTACAGTGTAGCTAAGGTATGTGGGTTTTAAATTCATGAACAGGGGTGTTGATTTATCTGCACGTTAAAGGACGTTTTTGAATTACATGTTTCAAAATTGTTACAAACACAGAGTAAAAGATCAGCAACATGCATTAAAGATTGAAGACATTGTCCTACTTGCAGATTTAGGGTGGACATTTTGAGGATTTAACACTACACTTTTAGTTTGTTTAAAAAGTGCTGGTAAAAACTAGAATTAGAGGAATTCGCAATATGAAGAAAATTTACAATTTTTTAAATTTGAATTAATTGGGTTAGTGTTCCAATCATCTGAATGTTAATATTGAATAGTTATAAATAACACAGCAATGTGACAATATGTAATCAGGTTGTTATTGGACATTGTAACTGTTCTGTTGTTTTATGTTGCTAAGTGAATCCAACACTCAGTATGCAAAAAAGAATGAAATAATTTTTCACATTAGAAGGTGAGGTGATTCGATTGAATGCCAGTAACAATTCATAATATAACAACCTATAATACAGTATGTTTAATCTGTCATCATATAGATTCCAGTTTCAGGAAGGTATAATGTATCAGAGACATAATAGAGAGTTGAATTTTAGTTGTATTTCTATACTTATTCTTGGTGGAAATAAATGCATTCTCTTGAATTCCCCCACTACTAGATTTGCATATATCTAGTAGCTATTTTACTTACTCTGTGTTGACTATTTCACCAGTACATCCACACACAGCACTGTGTTGCGTCATGCAGCCTATGGTTTGGAAACCTTCATTGTAGGATTTCTTTACAGGTTTACAGGTTTATTATCAGTGCAACTTTTAAATACTAATGCTGTGTAAGCCAGCGCACATATCTTTTTGATTTACGGAATCAACGTTTATACAGTTTCTTTGGTCTCCAGCTTAACAGAATAGGTGTCATTTCCACTTGTTGCCAGGTGTGTAGTATGACACATTAATAAGTCGCTTCTAGTAGTTCTGGGGATATTTCCTGTACATGCATAATGTATACCAAGGGAGTGTAGTACCACTATACACATTTATTTCAATATTGCAAAAGATTTCTTATTAGGTGTATTTTTCTTGGTGCCAGGTATGTCAGGATTATGAATATATTTGTGTGTCAGTCAGTATGCATACGTGTTTCTCTGGTAGAAGCATTGAAGATGCAAGATCAAAGTTTTCTTGGAAGTAACCATGGCAACAACATGGCCCTGAGTGGGCGGACCCTAAACGGGGGTACATGGAAGTGATAAGGGGATAGGGCTTTATGGGAATACATGGCGGGACTAACTGAGCACGACCTAACTGAAACTAACTTTAAGACTAATGTTTTCATTTGAACTGCTCTGTTCATTTAAATTCCGTTTACATTCGTCTGCAGACATAATAAGCTCCAAATGTATTTTATTTGTGTAATGTAGTAACTTTGATGTTTGCTGTGATTGGTTCGTGTGATTGTGAGAGGTAATTTAGCATCGTTTTTTGTTTTCTGCTAGGAGCCATCACTGGGGTCTCCCTGTCAGCGTGACCCTTAGAAATATCATTGAAGACGGCATATTGCTTGTAACCATGGCCTAAGCTCTCTTCTTTTATTTTCTCTCTCTTTTTATAGCTTTCTCCCTTTTCTAAATATTGACTCAGTTACATTCACAATGGTTTATTGCCATGAATTAGAGCTAGGAGTTAGAGCTATGAAATAGAGCGTATTTGCGCTCCCGAAACAGTAGATATTAATTAACATAAGGACAGTCTTGAATCAAATAAATTAAATAAAACTGTTTGTAAAAACATTTATGAGAGAGTCTTGCTCCCAGTCATACCAAGGAGCTTCACTACACCTGGAAAATCCACGTTGGTGTGACTTTTGGTGTGAAACATGGAATGGAAAGGCAGCATTCGCATAAAGCCTGGACTGTACAGCAGCGTGAAAATAGTTTACAGTCTATTTATCTTTGCTCCACGTGCGTAAACAGAAAAAGTCAAAGCTTTTCAGATGCTTAAAATATTCACTCGGCTTCAATAGTAACATCAAAATTTACTGTAGATGGAGGTTTATATAAAATGAAATCACAAAATCTGTAACATTAGAGTTTGTCCTTGAAAGACCAGGCGTGTTTTGCCAATAAATCAATGTATTACTACCTCATGAAAATGTCATACTGGAATTGTTTTGGACGGCAAAGTGCAGACAAGCCAGACTAATTATTAAAGTCCACCCAATTACAGCATATTGAACCAGACTTATTGTATCGCTACAGGAGAGATGGGGTAATATCCTCCATCTGCACTTATGTTTGTGGTGTAACAGGTCAAATTACTGTCCTAGGGAAATATTTATGAATTGGTTATATTTAGTGAACTGTTCCTTCTGTTTGTCTACAGTATTGTGGGGACAGAGTCAGTTTCAAGGTCTTGGAGTAATGGAAAGTGTCACATTAATAGACAGGTTGGACAGAAGCATCAAACGACAGAACAATACACCGGTTGAGTCAGCATCTCATGAAATGACTTTTCATTGGTTTATTTTCACTGCCATTGAGCTTAAGTGGTCCCCTGTCCCTGTGCTTCTGCCTAGTTTCAGATGAAAAGGCAATGAATTAGGAAATGGAGAGGAAGGTGAGCTATGACAGAGCAGCGAATCAATTGGCCTTGTTGCATACTGTATGACACTTACGTTTTCACCACACAAACCAGAGAGAGCCTCAGCTGAGCGCGAGCCGAAGCGGCGGTGTAGGGGATCTGGTGTGGACTGTGGAGCGAACGAGGGAAGCAGAGTAGGGTGTGTGAATGGGAAATCACGGAGGCGTTCGGAGCGAGAGAGTGACTTACTGAATGCAGCGTTTGCCTCTCTGTCACAAGAACCGGCACAGCACCCCACAGGAGGAGCCACGCGCAAGTAGAAGCCAACCAATTTCAGATAGCTCCCCCTCTCTCTTCCTGCCTCCCTCCTTCACCTCTCCCTCTGCCTCCCAGGGAGGAGAAACAGCAACAACCACAGAGGGAGCAGCGGCACATTCAACAGGGTGTAGACGGTGCCCTCTGTCCTACCTTCCTCCCTTTCTCTCACTCTCTTCTCCAAGAGGACGGAACAAGAGAAGGAGAAGCATTGAAAAGACAATAGAAGTGAGATGACCTGACACCTGTGGCAGGTAGCTGATCACATCAACCGTTCCAGGCTCTCTCAAGTGTGGCCGGCTGCAGCTTCTTCCGGGCTTTGTTTGATTTTTTTTAGCGTTCTATATGTCATCTACGAAGAAGTGGGGTGAAAGTCGGAGAGAGGGCATTCGCAGGGACCGCCGTTTCTCCACGCGGGAGGAGACTTCAGCGGGGCCGGGACGTCCCACCACCAGAGGGCGCTTCTCTGAGTCATGGAAAAGGCTTAGCACCAGGGGGGGCTCCATCAAGAGGGGCGCGCTTAGCGCTCAGCAGCCACCGGTAAGACTTACAGAAGCCATATTGAGACACCAAGCGTTTCCGAGCTCAATCGATTAGGCCAGTGATCTATGAAAGCACCTTGTGACATCTGCTAATTTTAAAAGGGCATTATAAAATAAATTTGATTGATTAAATAATTTTCATGAGATGGTCCTTAGAGTGGAAGCATGGAAGATAGTTTAATGGAGACTGGTACATGGAAAAAGGAGCTGTGCTAATAGTTTGGGGTTGCTATAGAGATTTGCCCAGTTTGGAACACGAGCCGTACTGTATGTGTTGATGATTTGAATCAACACCAAGGTTGCATAAACGGGCGGCAGTGGCTCAGTGGGTCAAGTAGGTTGTCCAGCAATCGGAAGGTGGTTCGATCCCCGGGTCCTCCTGACCAAGTGTCGAGGTGTCCATGAGCAAGACACCTAACCCCAGCTGCTCCCGACGAGCTGGCTGGCGCCTTGCATGGCTGACACCGCCGTCGGTGTATGAATGTGTGAATGAATGGGTGAGTGTGAGGCAATGTAAAGCGCTTTGGTGGCCACTGTTGGTCAGAAAAAGCGCTATATAAATGCAGTCCATTTACCATTTACCATAAACAACTATCTATAAGCCTTACTTATTGCAGGCTTGTTGTTTATATCATGAATATTGGAAAATGTAAAGTTTGATACCACGGTTGTTTGCTAATCTGTGTGACTGGGAGAGTTGATGGCTTCAACCAACAAACTTGTAGTAATAGTTTAAATGCTTAAGAAAAGATCACATTCATTCATGTCCATATGTGTTTGTCCAGGCATGTACGACTCAAGGGATGTATTGGGTCTGCGCGCTGTCCGTTGGAAATTGTAGACACATCTGGTTCTGGGGATTGGTCCTCAGTTCTATTTTTGAAATGTATTGATGTTTTCAGATTGAGGTCATCAGAAAGTCTGCTTGGTAGCCTACGGTGCTAGCCACCCTGAGCTCTGGCCACAGTCCAAGCCACATTACGAAGCAGGGAAAGAGAGCCTGGCACAGAAGAAGAGAATGGGAGCGGTGGTAATAAACATTACATTGACACCTCTGACTTGATCTTCTTTAGATGTTGCTTCAGGTGCCCAAGCCCTGTAGGAGTCGGTTGCCAGGATATGGGCCACAGAGTGATGGTCTCAAAGCTCCGTTGCTTCAGCTGGGGGGAATTTCTATCATTAGGGTTTATGATCGTGATGTGTGTCTGCGGTAGTCTGTGTCTTTGTGTCTTCTCGTTCAGAATGCCCCGCAGTTTATTTCACCATCTGTGTGGCACAGTCGCCTTCTGCTCGGCACGTTACATTCTTACTATGTGTATACCCTCTTCACTTTTTACACATCATTATTTAATTTGTGTGCGTTCTTTGTCTGTGGGATGTTCTCCTAGTGTTGAATCTCCCCTGGTAATTGTTAACGATTGTAATGTCTGATTCCTTGCTGGCAGCAGTTCCATATTCTCTGATGGTGCTTGACTTTAATGATAATGTTTAGGTCTCACAGTGTGGTGGTAGTAGTGGTGGTAGTGAAACAAATTCAACCCCCAAAGTAATTCCCACTTAATCACTTCATCATTTCCTCATTGATAAATCCATAAAACCTCACACAATTCCAGCACAATGCATTCATCAAACATTTTTGACACTGCCTGTCAGACGCAGTTTAACCTGCTAAAATGCATTATTTTCCCAAAGTACACAGACATTTTTCCTGTCCCTCGGGCTATTCTGGGCAGTGTGTGTAGGCCTGAAACAACAAACAACAAGCTGGCCTTTCAGGTAGTGACAGACGATTTTATTGGCTTGACCTTACCTGAGTCAATTATGTTTTAATTTTTCAATATATATATCACCTGGATCTAAAACCCAGAGCGTGTGACACTTTTTCTTTCTTAATATGGCATTATCAGCACTTCAAAAACTTTTGGTTGTGTGCCAGTTCATGCAGTACCTTTTAATCTCTTCCAAATGAATCAAAATAAGACAACAACTTGTATTTCTTACGTCATGTAAAGGGCTAGGATTACAGCAGAACTTTTAGGCATTTAGATGCAGCTCAACACATACAGAATGGCACAAAGTATCTATCTTTTAAGATAGCTAAGATACTTTTACTAAACTATAAACTACAATGAACTGTTTATAATATTGTGATTGTTAAGCTAACTGATAAAAACTAGCACCCTAGTTAATCATTGGTAATAAAAAATAAATAACAGCGTCACAGACTATGATATTATTAATTGTTTGTGTGATTTTTCCCAATTTTTCATCCCTCTCAATTGGTCTTGTCCACTTTCATGCAAACCCTGCCTTTTCAGCAGCTATGCAACTCCCTGGACAGATGCAGGATGGTGAAGGGCACTTGCATGGTTCTCCCAACCACATGTCTCCGAGCTGGCTGATTCTTTTCACACTGCTCATTCAACACGGAAACGTTTTTTCCGATCATGCACGGGATGATTACGCGCACAAATTATACTTCCGTGATTGAACATACAGGTGCCTGATCTACACACAATCTGACTTATCTACTTCAAATCCTGGGCAGCGCTATGCTAATTTATGCTGCCTCTTGCTGGAGATCCGGGCAAAGTCGGAGAAGCCATAGTCAGGCTTGAACCGCTGACTATCATTACGTAGACTGTCCTGCAAGGCAGCGATTTAGTCCACTACACCACGCAGACCCCCCTTACAGACTCTTTTTTTTTAAAAGCAGGTGTTGATGTTCTGGCCTTCGAGGTCATGGGCCGGGAAATGAAGGAACACACAGTCCCAAGGCGTAGACAATAATAGACAAATTGGAAAATGTTACTTGTAATTATAATAACAAATGTTGCTATATAATTTTTTGCACTAATTCTCATGCTGCCAATCTTTTTTTTATAAAGAGGACATTTGTTTTCAGGACTTTCTTTTCCATGAGTGATCAAAACATAAATATTCATGGCTCTTATCCCTGTTTAGCAGACATGGTGAGCGTATGCTGTGAACATCAAATTGCAATAAATATACAGTGTTTGAATCACAATACATATTCAATCATGAGAAACGTGAGCATGGCATTACTTACCGTATTCTGTAATTTATTGTGGTGAATATTTCCCAGTTGTATTGTTGTGTTGATTGGCATTTCGTCATACGGAGTCATGGAGCACTGCCACTATATCGTGTTCTAAAAGATGTGTGAGACAATTCCACAAGCTGACTGACACTTCAAACATCACACCTGTTTGGTTTGCCATAGTGCACATTCCTTTGTTTTCTATCTTTTGAATACTTACATGCACTGTAAAAAGTATGTAAGTAAAAACAGTAAAAAGTACTTTTTCTATTATTTTACCTACATTTCCTTCAAGACAATAACAGAAAATACTTTATAAACACAGTAGTTGTCCGTTACAAAGTAATATCAGCTCTGCATTTTAACAGACATTTACTGTGTTTATAAAGTTATTTCTGTTTTGTCTTTAAGGAAATGTAGGTAAAATAATAGAAAAAGTACTGGTATACTAGTACTTTCTACTGTTTTTTTACAGAACTATTTTTTACAGTGTGTATAGCCTACATGCACACTTCTAAATCATATGTTTTGACCATCCGATTCATTGATATTAACAGTGGTTCTTATCAACCTTTCAGAAAAGGGTAGGAGTCTTGTTAAAATATGTACCCTTACATGTTGCTGATTGAATGGTATAACTGCAACCGTTCATCCTACAGTTGGTGCACATTCAACTAACATGACTTACGTTCAGTGCCAACGTATCTTCAGTGCTATTGCACTGCAACTTTAGATTTCACTATAATGTTGTTCCTCAACCTTTTGCTATTATATTGGTCTTTACTGTTATTGTTTCACTATTACTGTATGTTGGTACTTAAAGTTAACCACACTTTTTCACTCTGAATACGCTCACAACTGCCCCTACAGTATGCTGATAATGAACATGATCACATTTTACAGAATAGACAAAATTCAGAGGATACAGGGTTGCATGTTGTTGTATAGTTTTCCTAGGCTATTGGTGCAGGGTAGAGAGACACAATGGTTTTTAGGTTTAGCCTCAGCAGCTAACACAATCTAGTTTATGACTTTTCTGCATTTTCGGTGGCTCCACAACTCCTCGGACAGATGTGGGATGGTGAGGGGTGCTCATCCAACCACATGTCGCCGAGCTAGACGATACTTATCGCACTGCTCACGCGTGAGATGATTACACTCACCAGCTATACTTACGCGATTGAATTTACAGGCACCCAATCTGCACACAAGGCAATGTAGATAATCTCACTTATCTATCTCAAGTCCTGAGCAGCGATATGGCATTTTGCGCTGCCTCGTGCTGGGAGTCCAAACAAAGTCTGAGGAGAAAAAATCAGGCTTGAACCACAGGCTATCATGACATAATGCAGCTGCAAGGCAGCAATATGTCCCACTACACCATGTGGAGCCCCTTTTTTATAGTATATTCTCTCTGTGGTATAATTATAACTGAGCCAACAAACTCTTTTTCTAGATGTGTCCTAAGGCTAGGCTATTATCACTAGGCAAAAAGACAGCCAGCTACAGTAGCTTCACAATCTAGCTAACTTGAAACAACCTGTTGTTTGAGTTTTCTATTTTTCTAGCCTGTCCGGCTTGTCGTATAACTGTAATCAAACAAATGCTATTTATATGACCTAGGCTAATATGGCCGGAAAAACAGACACATAGCTTAATATGCTCATAGCTGTCTTACTACTGGACTCGTATATACAGGTCCTTCTCAAAAAATTAGCATATAGTGATGAAGTTCATTATTTTCCATAATGTAATGATAAAAATTAAACTTTCATATATTTTAGATTCATTGCACACCAACTGAAATAGTTCAGGTCATTTGTTGTTTTAATACTGATGATTTTGGCATACAACTCATAAAACCCAAAATTCCTATCTCAAAGAATTAGCATATCATGAAAAGGGTCTCTAAACGAGCTATTAACCTAATCATCTGAATCAACTAATTAACTCTAAACACCTGCAAAAGATTCCAGAGGCTTTTAAAAACTCCCAGCCTGTTTCATTACTCAAAACCGCAATCATGGGTAAGACTGCCGACCTGACTGCTGTCTAGAAGGCCATCATTGACACCCTCAAGCAAGAGGGTAAGACACAGAAAGAAATTTCTGAACAAATAGGCTGTTCCCAGAGTGCTGTTTAAAGGCACGTCAGTGGGAAGTCTGTGGGAAGGAAAAAGTGTGGCAAAAAACGCTGCACAACGACAAGAGGTGACGGGACCCTGAGGAAGATTGTGGAGAAGGACCGATTCCAGACCTTGGATGACCTGCGGAAGCAGTGGACTGAGTCTGGAGTACAAACATCCAGAGCCACCGTGCACAGGCGTGTGCAGGAAATGGGCTACAGGTGCCGCATTCCCCAGGTCAAGCAACTTTTGAACCAGAAACAGGGGCAGAAGCGCCTGACCTGGGCTACAGAGAAGCAGCACAACAAAACAACAACAAATTTTGCATGTCATTCGGAAATCAAGGTGCCAGAG
>JACXGM010004348.1:8089-19782 GCA_016801145.1 Umbra pygmaea | reverse complement strand
ATTCATGGAGATGAAGATTTCATTTTTCAGCACGACCTGGCACCTGCTCACAGTGCCAAAACCACTGGTAAATGGTTTACTGACCATGGTATTACTGTCCTCAATTGGCCTGCCAACTCACCTGACCTGAACCCCTATAGAGAATCTGTGGGATATTGTGAAGAGGAAGTTGAGAGACGCAAGACCCAACACTCTGGATGAGCTTAAGGCCGCTATCGAAGCATCCTAGGCCTCATCACACCTCAGTAGTGCCACAGGCTGATTGCCTCCATGCCACGCCGCATTGAAGCAGTCATTTCTGCAAAAGGATTCCCGACCAAGTATTGAGTGCATAACTGAACATAATTATTTGAAGGTTGACTTTTTCTTTTTTTTGTATTACAAACACTTCTTTTATTGGTCAGATGAAATATGCTAATTCTTTGAGATAGGAATTTTGAGCTGTATGCCAAAATCATCAGTATTAAAACAATAAATGACCTGAAATATTTCAGTTGATGTGCAATGAATCTAACATATATGAAAGTTTAATTTTATCATTACATTATGGAAAATAATGAACTTTATCACAATCTGCTAATTTCTTGAGAAGGACCTGTACAACACACACAATCTCATATCAACAACCTTGCAGCTAAATTAGTGTCCCCTTTATGGCTTGGGGGGGTAAAGTTTGTTGAGTGTCTTGTCTGTTTTAGACATGATACACTGCTACATCTTGTGGTGCCTGCTATGCAGTATACATTCTATGATTTCGGAGGCCATTCTTCTTCATCTCCTGGTACAGCTGGTGCAGCTGTAGAACTTTTTGAGCATATAAAGGTTCATGCCAAATCTTTTAATCGGTCTCCTGAGGGGGAAAATGAACTTAAATGGTTTCTCCACAACTGTGTGTGTGTGGGCTGTATTTATTTCTCAATGCTGACTACAACGAGAAAATGTAAGCACTTTACTCACTCCATTTCAGCCCCATTGAAGTGGATCAGGGCATGCTCGCCCTTTTTTCCTGTAGTCCACAAATAGCTCATTTGTTTGCTGACATTGAGGGAGAAATTATTGTGGGCTGCTGGGTCACATTGCTTAGTCTCTGACCTCCCTTGTAGGATGTATTGTCAACAATGGTGAGTAGGACTACCACCGATTGTTTATCAGCATCTTTATGACAGTGTGGAAATCAAACTCAACAAAAGTAGTTGCTGAAATTTTCGGCTCAAACTAGCAATTTAGGAAGATCTGACAGAATCAACTTAAATGTGGAAATTCATGTTCCAAATTTAAATAGTAAAACAAGCATGAAATTCTTTTTAATATATCAACTTGTCATTTTAGAAAATCTAAGTAAATTTAGGATGTATATTTAATATTTTCCATGTCTTCAAATCACACATGAACAAATGTGCATTTCAGAAAGACAAACATTACTGCTGACTCCCTAAACGAGGGTCTAATCAATTCCTACATCCTCAACCCTTCATGGATGCCACCCATCCTTTTCAATTAGATCTTCTACACGGCTGCCCTTCCTACTAGTCGCACAGAATATTTAATCGAAAATAGTTTGTTTTAAATTCCGTCAGTGTCAGTACCTCCCGTATGATTCGAAATACTGGTCACGGCATTTCCAACTATGCTTGGGCGGTCTACTAGCGGCAGCGCAAATTGTTACAGCACTGCCCAAAGTGTCAATGAATCCTTCCACATACGAACTGACTTAAGAAATCTGTGTTCAACTAGACGTTTAATAAAAATCGGATGGCTTGGTGACATGTCCTTGGAGGAAGCATGTGATTGATCATTGACCAACTCACACCTGAGAGGGGTTGCTGATCTGACAAGGCTTCAAATAGATTGGAAGAGAAAGAGAAAATGGGTGGGGAGAAAAAACAGGAAAACATAAGTTGGCAAAGAGATGAATCAGGGCTCTTGTTCTAAAATACTAAAATCACCATGAATTTAGCAGAAAATTAGTTTGTGAAGCCTGTGTGCCATAAATAATATAAGATAACAACATAATAATCAGGTGTTTCAAAGTAATCAATGCACTGTTATTATCCAGTATATATTTGGGAGTAGTTGTGGTCAAATTGTATTGTACAAATTGTGTTGTCTAATTATTATGATTATGCCCCCCCCACCACCATCTGCTCTGACAACAATCATCCTGAAGCTGAATAAAACCACACACTTTTAGTTTACACGATTTCAACAAAACTTAAACATAGTCCTGGACAACGAATAAATATTAATGGTAATCTCTATTGAACTAGTTTTTTAGTCTACAAAACTGCCTCTTATTTTAAGTATCCATTTTTTAAATTATATTTATACATATCCTGTTATGATTCAATCCTGCTATTATGTTCATGCTTATGTCCCATTTCACAGTATAGCTGCTAGTACGTTATTAGTCACTAATTGTACCTTCATTTGTAGTTCTCTTACAGAAACCACCCCTACTGCACATGCTCCTATTCCCAATGCCTGGTTACATTGTGTTGTAAACAGTAAATCACTTTCATACTTCTAATAGAAAACATACTGTGCTAGCATTGCACTCACAGCACATAATAAACAAAGAATCATACCTCCACACTCTTCTACTTCAGGCTGACTATTAGTAATTATTCCCTTGTGTGTGATTGAGCTGGCTCTGTTTAAACCCCCACAATTTAAAGACACAAATCTGTTTCGGACAGACAGCAGACATAATGGCTTGTACACAAAATACACACACACACACACACACACACACACACACACACACACACACACACACACACACACACACACACACACACACACACACACACACACACACACACACACACACTGAAACGCATACACAACAGGACCCACCTACACACTGAATTAGTACACCAGTCATCATTTCAGAGCCTAAATTCCGTACACATCTTTGCTAATGGATGTCTTTTCAATCTTGTCATTGTAAAGTACACAGAGGATTCATAACATATTCACCATAACATTTTTCTTTTCCCCAGCAGTGTCTTGTGTAGCCCTTTGTTTATATTGGATTGAGTCCGAATGATGTTCTCAATCACAGGGTCTGTTAGAGTTTCAGTGTTCTCTATTGGAATCCACTGAGGTAGACTGCTAGAAGCTTTATTACACAAAAACATTACAGCCTAAATGTCGAAATATATTGACTGTCTTTTTCACTTCCATCAAAAACTTTTTTTTTACTTTTAGCTATAATTACAAAGCAACAACATCACATTTGCATGGACAAAATAGACCCTTTAAAGACCAGATCAAGATCACATTGACGTCGCAGTCGTAGCCACACTTACCTGAGCCCTGTGCTTCCACTGTGGAGAGCAGGTTCAAAATCAGTGAAGCCAGGATCAGCTTCGTCCACAGCGCCATTCTGACCTCCTCACTGTCCTTAGACCTGTTTCTCTGGAGTGACAGATCCCTATGGGTCAAAGTGTTTTTTCCTCCTGTACTGTTACCTGATGTGTGTGTGTGTGTGTGGTATTTCTGAAACTAGGCTGTCATGGTGAGGCAGGGAACAGCTGCACTGTGTGTGTGACTCTGAGGACGGGAGGCTGGCTAAAGAGAGGAGGAGCAGGGCCAGAGATGGTTTACTCATTCCTTAGACGGCCACATGCTGAGAAGGAGTGACCAAGACATCCTCCACCATACAGGCCCTCATGGGGTTGGTGTGTGGTTTTGAGCGTGCACATGTAGCCTACGCATGGGGTTCCTTCATAGCTCAAGCACCTCATGTTGGGCCAGGGAACGCGCTTTAATTATAGTAAGCCAGGCACTGACTTTTTATTATATGTATGTTGCTTTTCATACTTTTAAGTTTAGTAAAGTTAATAGCTCAGTAGTCAAATGTGACTTGTGGCAGTCAGGATGCAGTTTATTGGCACACACCTCCCAAACACTGTTAGAGATTCCTTCACTGCAACACCTTTTTCCCATATTTCTGCTTCTCCTTCATCCCCAGACTCTGAACAGGAAATTAAAAAACAAATTAAAGACATGATCCATAATTTGCTTTTCAAAAGGGTAACTCCACCTTTTGGTTTTGCAAAGAAAATGTAAGGGTGTGCCTGGAGTAAATGAATGCACTATTGATGCAAACACAAATAATCATTATGGTTTAGAGACATGTCTGAACAACATGGTTTTGAAATAAAGACATCTGGATGAAAACAAGCTCTATTTAGGAATGAATAGGATACGAGTTATAGGTTATTACCTGAAAAATCATTGAAATGACCATTTAATATATACAGATTCCAAACTCTAGTTTTAAACAAGGCCATCCAAGTAAATGGTGCCAAAATACCTATACTCTAAAGGTCGGGGCATGTACACGCACTTGGTCGGTGCTCAGATGTGAAAGCAATTAGAAATTCCCCCGGGGATAGCAACTAGCTTCAGTGTTCTTGTAACTAGTTGATAACAGTCGGTGGTCTCAAAAACAATAGTATGAGGTGAGGTAGCGATCAGAGGAAAACTGGATGCCAGCCGTGCGCAAGACCTACAATCTGTGTGGTGTGCCTTTGCATTTAGAAATACTCAACATGTGTCTGATGGTACATGGTCCCAAACTACTACATTTTTGTCATTTTGTAGGCAATCTTATACAGAGTAACTTGTAGCAAGTACAGGGCTTCCCTTGAAGCAATTTAAACGGCAAACACTAAAATACATTACTCAAGGATCCAAATACATTTGTTCCATGGGAACCGAACCGTTAGCCTTCCGACTAACAAGTTTGACTGACAAACCACTGAGCCACCTGATGCCCCCTTGTCACATTAGATAAACAGTGTTCATTGTTTGCAGTAAGTTCTTTTTTATTATAATTTCCCAAGCATTTTCACCATTAAGGATTCTTTTTTTAGAGCATTGGTGCTTGTTTCTATTTGAGGTATTATGAAATGTGTGTTTTTAAAGGGATTTAAAGTATTTTGTTGCGCTACTGCTGTGTTGTATCAGATAGATGTGTGGTTTGCAGGGCATTCTTCAGTCATGGCCTAACTGGAATTGAGTCCAGAAACAGTTTAAGCTGCTCCTTAAATGGACAAACAGATGAAGCTATCTAGAAAATACATCAACAACAGCAGTGAGAGAGGCAGTCATAGTTTCTCGATGACTAGTAGTCTGGTTTCTGTGGTGTAAAAGGTGTTCTGTGGGTTGGCTTGGATGTCTCTTCGGTCTCTTCATTTTCAAATGTGGACTCTATCCAAGAAGTTAACAGAGAAAATTCAGGACTCCACAGACTTTCATCTTCTATTGGTTGCGTTCCATAGAAGTGAGATTCGGGTTCCCCTTTTACAGTAGACCCTTGACTCAGTCACGTCATCCACTGGTCAGTGAGTGCACACTGAAACTTGTAACTGGGTTTGTATCTACACATACCCCAACCCTAGAGATGATGGCTGCTATTCTTAGACTGGAGACAGATGTTAAAATGCGTTTTTCTTCCCAGCGTCTCTTTTCTTATTTCCAGTCTAGACATGCAATGTGAAAACTGTCACACAGGCAAACAAACACCAGCAAACATAGACACACTTTATAGTACATTACGGACTATATGGTAGCTACTGATTTACTCAAACTAATGAAGTTACACAAAAACCATTCAGTAGCAGTGAGGTAGGTTCATCCATCTTCTAATTAGACCTCTATCCAATTTCAGGTTTCTGCAGAAAAGAAAGAGATCTCCAAACCCCAAATTACAGGCCCTACATCAGCCAGCTCTCTGTCATTAGAATGGGCTATAAAGCCAAAGTTTTAATAATTAACCCACATCCTGTAGGGTTGTGGGTATTTTTCTAAAAACACGTGAGCTAATTTTTGTAAGGCGTGATAGATAGTTTGAGACTCCGAGAGATTTTGAGAATAATCTTCTGGGGCATTGCTGAGGAAAATAGAAATGCATTCACTTGAGCCTAGCTCTTATAGTATTTGCTGTATGGGGCAAAGGGTCTCATCCATCTTATTCTGTCTTGACTGTTTAGCTTCCATGTTGTTCCAGGTCGAGAGGATGAATTATACAGAGCTTAATTTTCTAGGGTCAAAAGAGGGCCGGGAAAAAGTGTTCTGAATCAATGTGTGTAAATGAGGATTCTAAAATGTAATGCATTTAGCATTACTAATGCAGATTTATTCCATCTTCAGCTGTGATCCAAGGAGGCGGCCCAACAAAGAAGCCTTGTCGTGAAACATGAGAATAAAACTAACCTGAGGCAAGCCTGCTCTTTTTCCAGCACAGGACACAGTTGAAGCAGATCATTGTTCCTTTACGAGTCTGCCCATATTTCTTCTAGTTAGTCAGCAATATTATAGAAACAGGGTTTGGATGGGCTATGGGTTCTTTGACTTTCCTCGAGCCTGCTGCACAAATTTGCAAAATTGGCATAGCGCCGCCCAGGATTTGGGTTCAAAAAGTCAGATTATCTATCCTTCCACGTCGCTCTCCAATGAGTCCTTATAACCAGTTGGGCGCCTGTGGGTTCAATTGCGGAAGTATAGTTGGTGAATGTAATCATCCCGCACATGTTCTGACTAAAGGCTTCCGTGTTGGATTCACAGTGCGAAAAATAATCAACGACTAGGTGACATGCGGTTAAATGAATCATGTGCGTGCCCTTTGCCATCCAACAGATCTGTCCAAGGAGTTGCATAGCTGCTGACAAGGCAGGATTAGAGGGAAATGTTAGAGGAGAAAAATGGGGAAAAATGAATAGGAAATTACATCAGTGAGCTCTTGGACAATCTGTGGCGATGCTTGGCACCATTGGATGCACCGATACATAACATTCGAGATGTTCTCAATTGGATTAAGGTCTGGGGAATAGGGCTGGGATAAACGATTATTTTTTAAACAATTAATGTAGCGATTATTTTTACGATGTATCGATTAATCTAACGATTCGTTTATTCAGTCCGATTCAATTTCGATTCGATTATCGATTATCTCCCTATTAATTGACTAATAATAGCAATTTATACATTTAATATAATAAACCCACTACAAAGAAACACAAACGATTTTTCTATGTATCCACCTCAGCCCATAGGCTACACTCTTATAAATAAAGGTTATTCAAAGTTTCTGTGTTGGGGTAAATGGTTCCTTGAAGAACCTTTAACATCTAAATAACCTTTCCATTGCACAAAAAGTTCTTTGTAGTGCCAAAAGGTACTTTAGATTATAAAATGGTTCTTCACCACCATCTCATGTGACCTTACATTTTTGGTGTAAATTTGTGTTTCCCATACATTGGGAAACACAAATTAGACTGCAAAATATATTTAAACTTATATTAGTAACATAAAAGACAGCATGTTTAGTATTGGGCAGTTATGCATTATTTTCACATTTCTTAATTGCACTAAGAAAAAATAGGTTCTTCAAGGAACCTTTCAGTGAAAGGTTCTTTGGGGAACCAAAAAAGGTTATTCCATGGCATTGCTGTGAAACCCCCTTTTTGGTTCTTCCTGGCACCTTTTTTTTAAGAGTGTTTGCCCTTTGATTAAATATCAACAAGTAGGCTAATTAAATCTTATGCGTGTAACATAAACGTCACTTGCGCTGTCACGGCATGACAGTGAACACACAGTTACATGCCAGGACTATAATGGGCGCCAATATTCCGTTTAAAACTGGAATAGTACTGGCATGTAACTGTGCTCACTGTCCCATCGACGACAATCAATGAAGACATACAGTAACGTTACAACCGTTTGTTGACTTAGGTTGCATAAGCGTGTAATTTCACACCTTGAATACAGACTATATTACATATAGTAATCAATTACACTGTAGCCTAAAACTTTAGGTGTCGACAACGTAGTATAGCCTACTCCAGCATAGAGTGGGGAGTTGAGAAAAAAACTTACGGTGCTCTGTCATTTGCAGTTGCTCCCGGGTGGAACCTCTTCTGGGGCCGGTTGCACCAACTGGACATAAAAAAGTCTTAAATCCTAGGTCAGGCGTAGCTACGTCCGAGGTTATGAGGGGAATTTACACATGTTGCACCAAATAAAAATAATACTAGTCGTAGCTAAGTCCAGTGTAAGTAATGCGCGTCCGTGAGATCAGAATATTCTTAGTGATATAGTTGCTAGGCAGTTTTATTTCCTTAATTAATCCAACTAGATAAAATGGACAAAGACAGTTTTAAACGTTCCAACGTTGCCCCCTGGCAACCGTTTCGCTCCATAACCCACAGATTGTAAAAGAAAAGAGAAGGTACCATTAACATACTTGCATTTTATTGGTTGGTATGGTTAAAAATATATTATTTTCATGTAATTGATCCCTAAATTGTGATGTGCCTGCGAGAGCAATAAAAATAATAAATCCTGTTTACAAATACAAAGCCAAATAGAGTGTGCGTGTGCTGTGCACTACGGCATGAAAAATGGACTTTAGATAGACAAAACAATTTGCATCGTCCTAACGAACAGCTGAAAGTGACTGATCAAGATAACAGTAATGTTACTTCAGTTTTGACAAAAAACGTTGGCTATTTCCAGGCATTTAATTGATAGTTAAAGCTGAAAGACATATCTACATATCTTACACGTATTTACCATTAAAAGTAGGTTACCTTTGACTTTTACTAATCTGAAATGCTTGTTCAAACCTGATAATTGCCTATTCAATCCGCTGTTAATTCATAGCTAGTTATTAGTACGATTTGTGGTCGTTGCAAACGTAAATAATGTCCCCACATTTTCGATTGTACAAAACACTCTTTCTCCAAAGAAGTTACAGCTAAATCTTAATGCAATCAGAGTCAGAAAATTTGGACATTTTAAATAATTTATATAAATCGCCACCCTGCGCCTGCTAGGCTGAAAATCTAAGACCAGGCATAGCTCACTGAGCGCTTACGTCCAGCTGGTGCAACAAGTATAAATTTAAAGTTCAGAAGTAAAGGCTTTCGGGCATTTTAGGTCGGACCTACAGTTACGACCTATATACGTCCAGCTGGTGCAACCGGCAGGTGCTGGTGCATTGCCGTGATGCTAGAATGGAAAGCCATCTCCATTTTGCAAAGACAACATATCACAGAATTGTTTCCTTTTAAATTAAATAAATCCCATACCTACTTTAGAGGAACTAGTGAGTGCCGCCTTGCACTTCTGAAAGTCAAAGGAGCCACTCGTGTTGCTATTACTCTCCGGCGCCACTATCTTTGTTTTGGGTCTGACGAATCGACGTGCATATTTTGCGTCAACCTATTTTTTGCGTCGACGTCATCGATGTTTGTCCCAGCCCTACTGGGGAACATGAGGGCCAGTCAATGGCATCAATGCCTTCGTCATCCAGGAACTAGCTACACACTTTGTCACATGAGGCCAAGCATTGTCCTGCACCAGGAGGAACCCAGGGCCCACTGCACCAGCATAAGTTCTGACGATGGGTCTGAGGATTTCATCCCGGTACCAAACAGCAGTCGAGGTAGAGTATGCTAGCACATAGAGGTCAGTTGGACCTTCCAAGGATATGCCTCCCCAGGCCATCACTGACCCACAGCCAAACCGGTAATGCAGGATGATTTTGCAGGCAACATAGTTTTCACCACGGCGTCTCAAGACTCTTTAATGTCTGTCAAATGTGCTCAGTGTGAACCTGCTATCAACTGTGAAGAGAACGGGATGCCAATGCTTGTATTTTCTGGCAAATGCCAATTGATCTGCATGATGCTGGGCTGTGCGCACAGGTCCAACTAGAGGACATTGGGCCCTCATGCCAACCTCATGGAGTCTGATTCTGACAGTTTGGTCAGAAACATGCACAACAGTATCCCACTGGAGGTCATTTTGTAGGAATCTGGCAGTGCTCTTCCTGTTCCTCCTCACAAAAAAGGACAGATACCGGTCCTGCTGCTTGGTTGATGCCCTTTTACGGCCCTGTCCAAGTTCTTATTGTAATTGTCTGTCTGCTAGTATCTCCTCCATGCTCTTGAGACTGTATTGAGAGACACAGAAAACCATCTTTCAATGGCATGTGTGGATGTGCCATCCTGGAGGAGCTGGACTACCTGTGCGACCTGAATGGGCTGCAGGTACTGCCCACTACCAGTAGTGACAAGGACATTAGCAAAAAACAAAACTGAAGAAGAATCAGTCATGAAGGATAAGGAGAGAGCAATTGTGTGTGGCCACCACCTCCAAAACCTTTCAGTTTTTGGGGGTTGTCTTGCTGTTGCATCTCCAGTGCACCTGTTGTCACTTTCATTTGCAACAAAACAGGTGACATTGATTTACAATCGCTTGTGCTTCGTAACTGGACAGATTGATATCCATGATGTTTAATTAACTTTGTTTTAAAACTCTTGAGTTTTTAGTCTATTATGTTGTAATGTAGCTATAGTATCAGAAGTTGTAGACTGAATTGTAAATCAATCAATCAAGTATATTTATCAGTATATAAAATCCTACAAACTAGCAAAACACTTTCTAATATGATGCAATTTCCAAACATGCAAGTAAGTATACTACAACAATGTTTGTGGTGGCAGCTTTAGAAAATGTCTTTACCATAGGCACTTCTAATGCCCCAGGCCTATGCAATGTGTGCATTGATCACTTTACTGAAGGATGGAATGGGAGACCTCAGTTTGTGGCAGTTGCAGATTGCCGGTCCAGTAATCTGCTGTCTGGTTCAGTGAAGCTAGTTTGCAAACTGGAAATTTCTGCAGGGATTTAGCAAATGTCAAGCAGATCTGCTACCGTCTGTTCTCCGGGATGTGATGCTGAAGGTTGCTAGGGCTTTTTGGTAGCTTGTGTGCAACCTAAAATTATTCTGCTAGGTCTTCTGGCACACTCTAACTGAGCAGTCTAGGATTGAGTGAGGCCATGGTACCAGGCAGGAACAGTGAACTCCAAAGCTGGTTTTTCAGTGCCAAAGTGGATGCCCAGTTAGTCTCCTGTGGTTACACAGGAAAAAAACTAGTTTCCCTTCTGGCAGTTTCCTTTTTGTTCAGTGATACCCTGACATTTTCTAAATTATTTGATAAAACCGTAAACTACCAATGGGTTTTAAGTCTTTGGAGACTGTCAATAAGGCTAACAAGGTCATGGCTGGTGGAAAAGCATTTTAGACTTTTAAACTGTGTGCGGTCAAACAAGAGCAATATTTGTAAACTGGGATGTCAGACAGATTGACTAAAGCTTAATTATTAAAAATTAAAGAATTTACTTTAATTCCAAAACGTCTATATACCAACAAAGTTATCTGTGAAATCACTTAAAATGTTCTCCACTGTGGACAATGTAATTTATACATCATACTAATCCTGGAAGCATTATTATAACACAATGTACAATAGAGCTGTACGTTGCAGTACCAAGGTATTCTCAAAAGAACTGTATGTGAGTGGGAAACATCATTTGAAAAACAACATTTCCTTTTAGTGCTTCACTTTAATTCTCAATGGGGGTTGTTGGAGACCAGCTAATGTGAGTCTCCTCTCAGAGAGTGGTAACAGGACCCAGGTAATGCTCTTACCAGATGGACCCAGGCAGTCAGCCCACAGACTAGCCAGCAGCTGCTTCACAAACTGCACACTGGACACATTCAGCATCTACATCATCTGAGTGAATCATAGTCCTCAACGTACACCTTTACCCTTCACCTAATCGCCATCTCTCTCTCTCTCTCTCTCTCTCTCTCTCTCTCTCTCTCTCTCTCT
>JACXGM010004347.1:0-38364 GCA_016801145.1 Umbra pygmaea | reverse complement strand
TTTGAGGCTGTGGAATCTTGCAGCTGATAACAGCTCACAGCACTTCGTTGTGTAATTTTGTCGCGCCGTTCCGGGTGGAATGTCAATGTGATGCGTGAGGGCTTTCTTGAAGGGCATTTTCAGAGAACTTCAGCAACAGTTTGTTTTTTACTGACAGCTGATATAGTTCAGTCAGCATGACGTAACAATAATAGTGGACTAATCTACTCACAAAAAAAGGTATATAGCTAGCTAAATATTTTTTATTCTGAAGTTAGGCAATGGTAAAAAACAGTAAAATGTTTTTTGTTTTAATGTGATTGACGCTTCTGAATTTCTGTTAAGTACTTATTATTTGTTACAAATACAATTTCTCTTGTGAACTTGCCCCTTTCATATAAATATATTTTAGGGCTTGGTGTTTTTGGTTCATTAAAAGTTAATCGTGTGAAATGTTTCACAACTTAATAGAATAAATTTTCACAAATGCATGATTCTTCACTGTTCCCCAAAAGTCTAATTGGAATATATACTGTGTGTGTGTGTGTGTATGTGAGTGGGTGGATCTGTTTTGCACATTTTGTCTTGTGATTTCACCAGAATGAATAGCTCAGTCTCCGCAATGGATTGAAGCGTGCATCCGTGTGAAGACTGCGCGAGCCACAATGCAACAATGTATCCTCTTGATAGTTCGCAGAGCTGTTTTATTTATTTGTAGCCTATTGGTAAATCCATGGCCCGAATATGTTTTAAAACGTGGTGGGGACAATATCGACCCTTGCAAAAAGTGGTGGGGACATATGCATTAGGTGCGTTAATGTGATCGCTCCCTCTCGGTATTTCAGATGCCCCCTCATCACCACTCGGCTAGCGCCGGGTCTGTATTAGATTGTGTGTTGCAGTGGCACTGAAACCTGTACTGCATATGTTTTATATAGTGCTGAGTACACTATAAATAAACACTTAAAATATACATTACCACTAGTTGATCAGTTTCTGCAGCCTATTGATTGCAATGAAAGAGGCAAAGTGAGGGTACTTGTCAATGCCGGTTGGGAAACCGTGAACCCTTTGGCCTGTATTACTTTGTGGCATCAATGGGATGGGCTAGAAAGTAATATTCAGTCGGTTGTCATATACAATTTCACCGCTAGATGGGAGAAATTCTTACACAATATAACATTTTCAGAGATAATTTTTAGCTCAATAGCGCCACGTTTACAACCAGTGGCCAGAATTGTGAGCCGCAGTGGTGGCAGCTCAGTTGCCACTAGTTTTGGTTATTCAAAGCACCTTGTTTTAAAATGATGCAGTGATAAACGTTCTCAGACTCAGTTTTTGCAATAAAATGCCATAATAGTTAAGGTTGAATACAGGGTACTACAGATATACTGAGGCTTTGTCAACTGTTGGAGTTCTCTGCAGATTTAATATTCATTTTAAATGGTTTGACTCACTGTTAGGTTTCTCAACTGTAAAGTAGGCTACAATGATCTTACAGCTCTGAGAATGTCTTTACACTATGTACAGGTGTCACACGCAATGCTACTGTAGCTTAACATAGCTCTTGCTTTCCGCAGTGCTGAAGTGTACAGAGACAAATGTGAGAAATGCCAATAGAAAACAAATGTTTATTAATTCGAAAAAACACTGTTACAGTGTTTTAATTCGACAAAACAATCGTTAAAGTACAAAGACCCAGCTCCCGACGGGCAGTGTGGAGGGGGTTTACTCTCAGAGAGAGGAAGACCGAAATGGTGTGAGAAGGGGGTCCCCCACATCGCTACGTTTTGGTTTCGCTGAGCTCAGACTATGTTTAGCGTTTAAAGAGGCAACATAGTCAGATAGGGGCGCTGTTACAAAGTTGTAATCACAAACACTGCCCTGGCTAGGGAAGAAAATTTACCCGTATAGAACAGACACCTGACCCAAACTCCCTGCAGTAGTAGAGGAGGGAACTGGGACGAGGGGGGTTCACTACAATATGGCGGCAGAAGAGGATGTGGAGAAGCAGCACGGGGCTGCTTAGCTCTCTCTCTGCATCTCTGCGCTAATCCAGGTCTTGGCCCCTGGCCAGGCAGGGGTCTGGAGGACGCTGCTCTTGCCGCCACTGACGATGGCTGATGTTGTTTCCGCTGGTCGGGGAACAAATTCTGCAGAAGTTTCCGGTCCTGCTCCTCCTTAGCCGCCCAGGCCATAACCTCCGCTTCTTCAAGAGCGGAACCCACCAGCCACAGGTGGCGGTGAACCACTACAGAAACTGCTATAGTTCTGCTGGCGCAGATGGCCGCCGAGGCACGCACAACCTCCTCCGCTCCTGCTGCGGTTAGAGAATCTTGTCCCAGCGACATAGAGGAGAGGGAAGCAGCCAGCAGAGCAATTTTAGATGAGGCCCTTACCATTTGCACTGCCAGCAGATAAGACTTCTCTGTCAGAGAAGCAGATACCCTGCCCTTGGTGTCAAGCAGGAGAGGTTCCTTGTCTGGAGCCCAGGCGGAAGCCCCACTCGCCAAGTGCACTGCCAGCACCAGGTCGAGATGGGGAATGCCTTTTGTCACAGCCTCCTCTCTAGCGCTTCACTGGCGCAGTCACCTGAAAGGGGGCAATCCAGGAACCCTCTACAAACTGAGCTCTTTCTTTGGCGCGGGCTTAGTATAAAGAAGCCCCTCCACGGCCTTCTCCGAGAGAGGGCTCGGGTGCCGCCGGTCACCAGCTCCAGCTATCTCTCTTATGGGTCAGAGAGGTCCTCTTCCTCCTCCTCCTCCTCCGAACAAAAAGGGGGGTGACGTTTCTCTGCCGCCTGAGATGTTTCCATCTGATCTTTAATGCGGGCAAAGGACACCATCTCTTTAGTGTCTGACGCGAGGACGTCAATGGCCTCCTCCAATGGAGTGGGCTCATTGAGAATAGCCTTGCGTCTCGCCCGAAGCTACGAGGGCAAGGCGTCTGAATCCATGCAGCTTCTAACCGAATTCGGCTGAAGAAAAAGGGAGAATGTATTAGCGGGCTGACCCCGTTTATATAGGGGTAGTGTTCACACCCCATTGGCCGGTGTGGTGACAGCTATGCAAATTTGTTTAAGATGCATCCTGGAAAGGACAAACCACTAGGAGCAGAGCTCCCCTATAGGGCGGAGATCCACAATATAGAATTGCTTCGCTGTCCTGCTGTTTCTCCTCTTCTCCGTCCTGCCTCCATGCAGGGTTAATTCACTCGCTATAGCCCCCCAAAAATGTGGTTTAGGAAACTAGGACGACATTCCCCAGGTTTCCTCCTTGACGTGTGGGGGGGAGTGGCTGGCCCATGCCTGCGCTGGAGAATGAGTCTTTCTCCTGCGCCAGTCGCTCCAGTCGGTGGCCCCGTCCAGCCTATCTATCACCCGATAAGGGGAATCTAAGGAAACTATAGCCCTCTTCCACCACCCCATAGTGGTTAAATTTTTTCCTCTGAAATCTGTTTTTGAGATGATCATAAATTATACTATTTTATGAAGGTACTCCAAAGAATATAGTAATCCCTTCTACATCACATTTCTGATAACCACACCTGGACGGAGGAGGGTAAGGAAGTACATTGTCAACATGCACCACATCTTGATGTTCTCCTGCACACTTGAGACAGGTATATTATTATTTTGAATATCAGAGTTGGATATTGAGATACTTAACCATAAGGAATGTCCCTTCTTATGTTTCAGTGGTAGATCCTGGGTAGGTAAGGACCATGTGGCCTGATGACTGCTTCCTGTCTCTGTCCTGGTGCCCACTGCTGTCACTGAACACGTTTTCTTCCTGTCGACCCATGCTGTAACTCTCTAGACCTCTCGATGTCTCTACCCCAGACGGCCAAACTGTGTTGATGCTACACAAAATCTGTGCTGACAGTGCACCCATTCCAATCCTAATGAAAAAGAAACTTACTGCAATAGGCCATGCACCTATGCTAGGTTTCAGGCTCGGTATCTGTCAAATCATTTTGTGATGCCTTTACAAAATAGTTTCTATTCTTTGAAACAGACACTGCTGTCGTCCCCTATTTTTTTAACTGACTTCAATTATTTTAGATATGTTTATACATGAGGTAAAGAGTGCTTGGTTTCAATGATTTTTGTAGATGAACTGTCACTTTTTTTTTGTCAAGGGACTTCAATAAACCCACAGCCCACTATTGGGTATTGTACATAGATAATGTGGAAAATTCATATCCACCTTGATCATCATCTCACATTATTAATCTGTATATAAACTTTTCACATATAAATTTGTAATATAAACCATCATCACACCTCCACCCGCAATAAATATTGAGAACTGAGGGTACGCAGACATTTGAATAGGGGTCATTTCATTTCTGATTGTGCCATTCTGTTATGACCTACAGTTGAATATGAATCCCATGAGACAAAAACAAATGTTTTGCCTGCTCACTCATGTTTTCTTTAAAAAAGGTACCTCTGTTACCAATTCTCCAGGGGTATGCAAACTTTTGAGCACAACTGTATCTACTATTTAGAAGTGATAAATATCTAGGCATCCAGCCATTTTAGAAAAAAATACACTGAATGTCATTTACTCCCAATAACAAATTCATTCATTGTACTTGAATCACACTCCGATGTGTTGACTGGGGCAAAATCTGTTGGGATAATGAAGGCCCTTAGGCCATGCCAGTCCATTAGTGCTGAGGTATACAGAGCATGTTATTAAATAGAGCCTTGAGCAGCCTCATTCCAGGCATTGTATTTAGATTCAATATATGAATAGAAATAGAATCTGCTATACAATGTCCCAACGTGTGCTTTAATGGGGTTGAGTCAGGATTGTGCTTTTTTGTTATTGTGAGCTACGTGAACAGTGAAATCAGCCATTGAAGCATATGAAAGCAACCAACTGGTTACAAAATGTGTATCTTTGGCCGGCTCTGATGTCTACAAATTTATAGTAGCCATTAGGTGTATTGACCAATAACAGAAAGATGATTCATCTTGCCAGCTCAGAGATTTGATCTAGTAGAATTTTAGTTAGTAGGCAGGTGTTCCAACCACTAATTGGTTGCCATGGTGCCCTTATGGAAGGCTAGGCTGATTGCTCCGCTATCTTCATGCAATTTTGTTGATTTTAGTGCTTTTTAATGTTCATTTTTCTCAAATAACCTTTAATTCTTGACTGTGTACAGATCAGTTCTGTCCAGAAATTTAAACTTTAAACTGAATTTTGACAAAGTTATTGACTTTCTTTCACAGTTGAGCTTGCTGCATTGTGAATATCTACACTGAAGACCTTCACCTTTCTTACTGCTAAGAACAGGAATGGGGAAAATCATATCTACTAATCAAGAGGATTCTTTCAAAGTTTTAAGAAGATGAAACAATCTCTTAATAAGGAGCTTAAAATAGGACTTCTTCAACTTGAAATATACAGAAAAATGAAAATGTCGATGAAAACGAGGTGGTAGAAAATTAATTATAGTTATTTATAAATTTGCATGCTCCACCTCTCACTTAGAGCTCTTTAAGATCGTCACTGTTTCATGCACAGTCTCTGACAAACAAAACTCTACTAGTTCAGGAATTTATCAAGAACAATGATTTGGGACTTTTTTGCTTGATAGAAACATGGCATAAAAATTGTGATACCTACCTACTAAATAAAACATCCCTACCTGGTTATAACTATCTGGCAAAGGCCCATATCCATGACAAGGGTGATGGTCTATCTGTGTTCCACAAAGACTGTTTCCAACTGGAAATGTTGACTGTCCCAGTTGGCCATTCATTTGAGTGCATGGCTTTTAAAATGAAACATTTCACTCTGATACATTTTTATCACCCTCCTAAATCAAATGTAGTCTAACAGAGTTTTCTGAGCTGATTTCATTTTTATGTCCTACTCTGTCCAGTGTTGTAATACTTGGTGAGTTCAATATCTATGTTGATTCAGTGAAATGTTCCTCTGCCCCTGATTTCCTAAGCCTGCTTGAATGTCTTAACCTGGTACAAAATGTCAATGTCCCCACACAACCATGGACATACTCTTGAACGTATCATCACTGGAGACGTCCCTGCCTCAGACCTGGATATACATGAGTTAGGTGTGTCTGAACATAGAGTCGTGACAATGTCTGTTACAGCTCCTGCACTTCAGCAGCACCCCAAGCGGACTATTCAATTCAGAAACTTGAAGTCTGTTGACACGGCTGTCTTCCAGAACTCAGTACAATCTCCCGTCCAAGCTGAATGTCATAGGTTGACCTGTAAAACAGCACCTTAAGGAACACCTTAGACATGCTTGCCCCTGTAAACTCAGATCAAGTATCATTCCAACGGTCCTCTCTATGGTTCACAGAGGAGATGCACAGCATGAAGACCAAAGGCCCAAAGATAGAACGTTTGTGGAGAATCACTGGCTTAACTGTCCACCTTCTGCTCTATAAAGACCACCAGGTTTGTTTTTTCAAAGCATTCAAATCAGTGCGCTCTGCTTTCTCACCTCCATGATTGGCAATGGCAGAGGAAAGCCCAGGAACTTGTTTTCCACCATTAGTGGACTGCTCCACCCATCTGACTATAGCCCTCACACTGCAACTACCAAACAGTGCAATACGTTTGCTGAGTTATTCAAAAAAACATCAAAACATCAGAGAGAAAATTGCATCCACTATTCCTAATCCCACGTGTACTTATATCCAACCACCCATATCTGCTACAGTTCTAAGAGACTTCGCACTGGTGATACCTGCTACTCAAATATGAACACAGGATCCCCCAACATCCTGGTTCTATTCAACCTCAGTGCTGCTTTAGACACAGTGGATCACACCATTCTATTGCAATGCCTAAGAGAACACACTGCCATATGTGGGACTGCCCTAAACTGGTTCACCTCCTAACTCTATAGATGCAAGCATTATGTTTCCATTGATGATGCAAAATCAGAAGAGTCCATCATACACTGCGGTGTCCCACAAAGGTCATTGCTAGGACCTTTTCTCTTCTTGCTCTACACACTCCCGCTTGGCCAGCTCTTTCGACAGCACAGTGTCCAATTCCACTGCTACCCAGATGACACGCAGGTGTACATTAAAACCGTGGCTGACACAACATCTACACTGACACTATCCAACTGTCTGGATGAGGTAAAATGCTGGATGCAGAACAACTTCCAACAGCTCAACAGCATAAAGACAGAACCAATACTGATAGGAACCCCACAGCAGATCACTAACTTCTGCAACATATGTCCTGCCAAAGACGGCCACAGAATTCCTCTCTCCTCTGTAGTCACCAACCTGGGTGTGAAATCTCTACTCTCTCTTTTAATGCACACATTAGTCATGTTTGTAAAACTTCATTTTTTCACATCAAGAACATCTCCCACCTAAGTTCTTCTCTAACTTTTTCTGATGCAGAAAAGCTCATCTATTCATTTGTTTTCTGTATTGATTATGGGAATGTAGTACTCAGCATTCTCAGTTGATTAATTACAGCTCATACAAAACAGTGCTGCAAGGATCGCTAGAAAAGTAAAAGTCTGCCCACATCACCCGTCCTTACTGACCTCCCTTGGCTTCCTGTTGCCCAAAGAATTTACATGATCCTCTGTCAACAAATCACTCCATAGCATCAGACCTGCCTACCTATTGGATTTACTCTCCATTTATTAACCACCACGCCCCCTATGGTCCAGCCACACCAAACTACTGAAAGACCCAAGAACCCGGCTGTGAACAATGGATGACTGTTTTCCGCCCGTGGACCACATCTTTGGAACTCCATTCCTGACAGACTCAAGGCTGTCCAGTTTGTTGAGGCTTGTAAAGCAGTCCTTAAGACATATTTTTCAGCTGACCTACTATATATATAACTACATATATATTATTTTCTTTATATGTTTTCATTATGCACTTTAAAACTATTATTTAATGAAAAGTGCTTTACAAATGCAATAAATAAAAATTATTATTATTATTAAGGCTGCCTGTTCTATCACATGGTTTACTTGTTAGGGTGTCAGACTTGTATTTGGAAGTTGGCTGGTTCAATTCCTGAATGTGCTAAAATGTTGTTGTGTATTTGAGAAAGGCCCTTTACCGTACGTTGCTCCAGGGGATGTCCTTGTACTTATTATAAATTGCTCTAAATGAGAGTGTCTGCTAAATTACTATAATGTAAATCTTATGATAACAACATCAGTTACAAAGCCATGGCTTGCTACATTTGATATATTGTTTTTTTGTTTCTAGGGACTTGGTGAATTATTGGTTTGACATGGAGGTGGGGTAGATTTAACCAAACAAATGTTCAAGCTCCCTTCCATTTTCTTACTGGAGTCATTTCCTGTGTACTCTTCAACCAAATCACTGTTGAGATGATAGTGTGCAAATTGGCATTCTGAATACATTGCTTTAATGAAAATGAAGATTGAATCTTGTATGTGCTTTTCTCATGGTAAGGTCGATATTCTTTCAAGTGACTGAGAAAATGCATTTGAAAGTTGAATATAAGCAGGTTAGCAGATACGGTTATGATTATGTGCAGTGCAAATTGAATCAAAATAAAATCAATATCTAATGCTGATTGAGACTCCTGGTATATTGTGTCCATCAATACTATAATCAGTAGCACACTGGGCTGGACTGAATCAAAACAACTTCGTGTATGCCTTGAAAAGAGAATAAAAAGTTATTTTCATAGACAGTTTTATTATTTTGCATGAACCATTGTATGATTTGAGCAGTTCTACATTGTAGTCTATTGTAATTGCACTCCTCTGTTTATTATGTGCTGATACATTGTGGAATACATTCTTGTACAGTTTTATGCACAAACATAGAAATAATACAATACCTACATAGTGGATGAAGCAGGGAATGCAGCATCACTGTCAATCATAATTTAGCAGTCTGAAGCACTGCTCCGATCTCGAAGATCCATTATTGAGATCAGTGGAGGGTAAGCAGTATACAGCAGGTTATAGGCATTTCCATGCTCTGTGGTGTTTAGAGTCAGTCAGTAAACAGGCTGGAAGGCACAGGACAACACACGTCGGGAGAAGGCGTTATGGTAAGTGTTTCACAAACATTCTAACAGATTTCCAGAGAAAAAAGTATTTTCCTTCCAGAGCTTATGCCTACCCCCATTTTTTTTAAAGACCATCTATCCTTACGTAGAGGTATAAAGCAGACAAATAATTTCCAGAGATACTATGTCGTTATGAGAAAGTATCTCACTCTTTCAGAAAATACACAATTGTTTATCTCGCTGGAAGAAGCTATGAGGATTTCGAAATACAGTATAGGTACCACACACTGTCTGACAAACTCGGCAAACTCTTCACCTTCCTCCAATCAGACGACGTAGTTTCCTCTCTGACCGTGACGAGGGTCCCTCAGCGAGCGTCCGGGCTGCAGACTCGATCCCACCGAGTTCCTCAGCTGCTTGAGGAGCATCCAGAGCAGCAGCCCCATGAGAAGTAGTAGCAACAACAACAGCCCCAGGTAAACACCCAAGTTCCAACCCCAGCCTAACCCTACAGGCAGGGAGGTGGATGCCACCAGGAACCTCCTTGGCGAGGGCATTGGGGAAACTCTGCCCCCACTCCCCGACCACCGTTCTGGGTCCTTTAACGTTTGGACCGGCGCTGAGGTGTGGTTGCAATTGTCATTTTAGAACCTTCCGTGTTAGATCCAAGGGGTTGGTTGGCTTGGGAGCGTTTTTTCCTTCCATGGTTCTGTTTTCCTCTCAGATATTTATTGGGTCCTCCTGAGTAGGTGTCTCGGCGTCGTTATGTAGAGAAGCGAGGGAGCGGTGGTCCATGGTGTGGCTGCGTGCTCTCGTCAACACAGGCTGTGGAAATGGGTGGTAAAGCTTTCTGTTGCTGGGCTCTGTACACTCTTCTGCTGTCAGCGCTTGCGGTACATAGCCAGACTCCCAATTTATCACTGGTGTGTACACACACACACACACGCACACACACACACACACACACACACACACACACACACAGAGCAAGTAGCTCCCCTGACTGCCATTGGCTTCCTCTGTCTACACTCACAGGCAGAGAATCAAATCAAAGATGAGCTGGGAACAGAAAACCCTCATTATGTTATTCACATTAGAGTAACAGTTATTAGAGACTAAATGACAGTCACAACAACCACATCGCTGGAGGAAATCTTACATCAGACATTATTGTATGTTTACATTATTCAATTAAATTGTTTGAATACATTTTCTAAATGACCTTTCTTTTGTCTCGTGAAGTAATCTCACTGTATGTGTAGGGTGCAGCACGACAGTAAATTATTGTTTTGTAGCGTTTGTGAAAACAGACATTGTTTTCTTTAGGGGCTTGGAGTTTAACCAGCTGATTTTCTGATATCTTTGTGGAAAGGCCCTTAAATAATTGGAATAGCCTTTTCCGAAATGTCAATCATATAATTCCCTCCAAGGTTGTGTGTTCTAATCTCTTCCAAAGGCTGTAGGGCACATCACATAGGCTTTAAGCCTGGCACAATAATCATTTTAAGATGGAATTAGTGGGAGTGACAGTATTCTATAGGTGAAAACTTAATTTAATGAGCGAAGAAATGGTAATCCAAATAGTTAATATCCAATTAAAATACTCAAAGGCATCGCTCCAAACTGTATCCGTATTTTGCTTACAACAAACACTTGTCAATTATTTCCAGGCAAGCCTGAGTTAGCAAACTGCCTACTGGTGATTTATCACAATGAATATGTTTTAATGAAGCAGGAATTATGTTTTTTTTTTCTCTGTGTCATCACAGTATTGAAACAGGTTAGCAGTGCTAAAAGCTTAGCTGTCCTACACCAGTGTTACAACATTGGTACTTGGATGCAAAAGACATATACAGGTCCTTCTCAAAACATTTGCATATTGTGATAAAGTTCATTATTTTCCATAATGTAATGATAAAAATTAAACTTTCATATATTTTAGATTCATTGCACACCAACTGAAATATTTCAGGTCATTTATTGTTTTAATACTGATGATTTTGGCATACAGCTCATGAAAACCCAAAATTCCTTTTATCGTTACATTATGGAAAATAATGAACTTTATCACAATATGCTAATTTTTTTAGAAGGACCTGTACTGTATAAGGGAACATGTGGGAGCTGACCTGTACGTATAAGCAGGTGAAGCCATTGCCTATTGCTCTCTGAATATTTCACAAATGTATTGGCCAAGTTGGACTGAGTTTTGGGCTGAAGTGACTGGGAATAAGATCAGCAGTTTTCAATCCTGTAAGCAGGACTGACCCGCATGATAAAGCTGCCTTGAGATGTTCCTGAGAGGTACAGACGGCTCACAAGCTGATGTTAAAGCAGGTCCACCCAGGTTAAAGAAACTCTGCCTGTTCTTCAGCCAAACCAACGTAACATTTACAGAAAGATAACATTTCGAAAAGGAAATACAGTAGACACTAACACATTTTAGGTGTTGGCTAAGTTTAGGGACAAAGTTAAACATTTTTCCCATAACCATCTTGAGATTGAATTTTGCAACCTTCCAGGTGCTGGTTCGATGATATTACCACAAGTGGCAAACTGCTGCTTCCTGTAGCCACTTGATAACTAGGAGTAAAGAAGTGGAGAAGTGGATCATTTTAGTTTGATGGGCTGATGCTATAACCTGGGTGAGTAAATTAAACATCATCTTGTGAAGCGCTGCACATTTTAATATGTCATACTACTTTGCTACACATTCGAATGTGTAGTAATACTTTGAAATATGTGGTACTCTTTTACTGCACATTTAAATTTCTTGTAATGTTTTACGGTAAGGTAGGCAGGAGGCAGTAGCGTTTCTCAATGTGAAATATTTATTTAACCAAATGAACAGGCATAAAAAACTTCCCTACAAAAAACTACTTAATATCCTTTGAAAACACAAAACAACAGAATCCATAAAGACTGTGAATGATAGGAGACAATGACCAACAACAAGGGAATAAACAGAAGGGATTATAAAGCACACTAATGACATAACTAAAACCAGCTGGCAACACTTAACTGCAACAAACTAAACACAGGAAAATCAATTAAGGACATACAAGGACACATTAGGGAGATACCAAAAACCTGGACTGGAAGAAAGACTAAAACACAAGACAGGGGACATTGTCACATATGTAGTACTACATTACTGAACATTCTAATATGTAGTACTATTTTACTGCACATTTTAATATGTAGTACTACTTTTAGGAGGGGAAAACTGTTTAAAAAACATACAAAATTCAAATGTATATTTAGTGAATTTGATGAAATATTCTTTCCATAAGTTTGCTTAAGTTCTGTCAAAAGCCTGATTGGTTGATTGTGGTGGCCAATAAAGGTAGCTCTATCATTCTTGCTCTGTTGGCAATAACCTTTCTCAAATTAAAGATTTGGTGAATAGGAGCGAAAACATCTTCAACTTTTCTTCTTCTATGCATAAGCATAATGGCTCATAATTAGACATTTTCTAAGCTTGCTCACCAATGAAACCATTTAAAACAAGGCAGAAATTTTCCCTTCATACCCCAACAATGACGCAACCCTTGAGCCAATGTATGACAAGGTGCATAATTGAACAATATAGTCAAAATGTGGTGTCTGAGATAATGTGTGAGTTAGCTAGTTTAACCTGAAAAATTGTGTCAACTGTCAGACAGTGTTGCAAATGTTTTTCAATAATATTGACCCAAAGAATATGCTATCTTTAAGGGGTTATAGCAATCGGTCACAGAGTGATAATAAAGATCGAATTTATCCCATAAAACTATTAAAATACATCTTTAAAATATGGAATAAATATATTTTGGCAAATCCCCAACAAAATTAATACATTAAATCAGCTCCTTTAGTACTTTGAAGGAGTTGACGTTAAATAACAATCTCATAAGTATCTACATTTGCATTAACAAAATAATTACAATAAAAAAATGGGGGGGATTTATCATTTCTCATTAGTGAAAAGACAACAATAAAGCATAAAGTAGGAAACTGAAAGATATTCTTCAGTTAAAGGTGCAATTTATAGAATTGAGCCTTTAAAAAAAAATTATCTTTCCAGTGTACTGCTTACAAATGCTGTGAAAATAAATTGTGTTTCTTGATATTAAAATATTCGAAAAATGTATTAATATGTGATAATGATTCCCTACACTATGCAGAGCTTTTTTACACACAAATAAGGCCTAAAATGCCATGAATTATATCAGACTGACCAGTGTGTTCCCATTGACAAATGCTGTGGAACCAAAACTCAACATGTCCTCAATAAAATTCCTGTTCAAACAGCAAAATATGCACTGCAAGGTGTAGGACATCACGGTCCCATCTAAATAGCATTTTTTCCCCACATTTTTTAAAGTTCAAGAAATACAGTTTGTACAGTTTTGCAAGCTGTTCGATGAAAGAGAAGATAGTTCTGTTATCACTGCGCAAAATTCTACAAATTTCACCTTTAAAATTGATGAGCATTTTTCTATTTACACTTTTAAACACCTTAATTAGAATTTTGTAATAATATTGTTGTCAATGGAAGACCAGAAGAATAATGTTGTCATCTGATGCATTGTAAGATGAGGAATGTCTTTTTGCCCATAACATAAGTTTGGATACGGCGAAGGTTGATCACACGAAACTCTCTGGTAATGTATTGTAGTGTTAATATTCTGTCATCGTAGACAAAATCTTGAGAGTATGGGGAGGAAGTGGTTACCATGGAAACCAGTATCTCTAGACTAAGCCAAATACGGCTTACATGCCTCACGCCCTCCAAGGCTTGGGATGTCTAACAGCCATTCATTTTGGGTACAAATCTATTCCACTTCCTTCTACAGGTAATAAAGTTCAAAACCAGTGGAACAGTCTATTTCGCCCCCCCCTGCACAGTGAGGAAGTGCAGGGTTCAGGAGGCAAAACAGAATCCAAGGGCCACAAACAGACAGACTGTCTACAGAAGATAAACTCAAGCAGTAAAATATGGTGGGGGATCTTTGATGTCATGAGATTATTTGTCTTTCACTGTGCCTCAGGTCTATTTTACAGTGAATGGAAGCATAAACTTGACCAGTACCCATTTAATTTTGCCAAAAACCGGGTTGCCTTCATCCAAAGGTTAAATCTTGTCTGGGAGTAGATTTTCTTTAAGTAAGATATTGACCTCAAGCTGAAATATGAAAAGGCTCAGTGTTGTTATTTTTGCTCATTAGCGGTACTTGTTTATTTATTGCAGCATGTTTTGTTCATATTTATTAAGGGTGCCAATCATTTGAGCTAATTGTACATGCACACACTGGATTGTATAAGAATTCACCAACATTTCACTCTTTTGTAGTGTTCTGGATCTAAAATGGCTAAAATCAATATTTTGTCACTGACCTACAGAACTTATTATGGTCAATGTCAAAAATGTATACAATTCTATGTTTAAATTAATTGTAAATGCAAATTATAGAATATATAAAGATGTGTCTGGTGAACAAACCTGCAAAGGAGCCACAGATCTTTCTACATCCAGGAGAGATCAGTTAGCGGTGACATAGGTTTGGATCCATCTTGCGTATTAGCCCTGGAATCACATGGAAGGCAGTACTTTAGGTTTTGTGTATAAAGAGATAAAATGTTTCAAAGTGAAAGTCCAAGTAAACTAAATATTTGGAATTAATCTAAAACAGCAATTCTAGTTTTTTTAAATCAATATGGAAAAACAAACATGAGCGCTTTGCAATCAAACCACAACCCGAAACGGACCTTAAACAGCTGTACAAACGATCCCAGTAATTTGCATTTCAGCAAATAAATTGTGGACATCTATAAAACATTGCTTTAAAGGTCAGGGACACTTCACAAATAGTTAAAACCACTAGTTATATGGTTCAAATGATGTGTATTTAATTCAGAAATATTGGATGGGTGGCAAATTAGCAAATAGTTCTCTGCTGCCACCAAGAGGGCCATACAGAACATGGTATACTGACACATTTTACAGATAACCTTCATTCATTTTTTTTGCTGAGTTTATACGCACATATTATAAAAACATAAATATACACCAATTAGCCATAACAATATAACCACCTGCCTAAAATTGTGTAGCTCCTTTTGCTGCCGAAACCTGACCTGTCGAGACATGGACTCCACTAGACCTCTGAAGGTGTGCTGTGGTATCTGGTACCAAGACATTAGCAGCAGATTCCTTAAGTCCTGTAAGTTGCGAGATGGGGCCTCAGTGGATCGGACTTGTTTGTCCGGCACATCTCACAGATGCTCGATCAGATTGAGATCTGGGGAATTGTGGCCAAGTCAAAACCTTACACTGATTGTGTTCCTCAAACCATTCCTGAACCATTTTGCTTTGTGGCAGTGAACATGATCCTACTGAAAGAAGCCAAAGCCATTAGGGCATAGTGTCCATGAAAGGGTGTACTTGGTCTGCAACAATACTTAGGTAGATGGTATGTGTCAAAAGTAACATCTGCATGAATGGCAGGACCCAAGGTTTCCCAGGAGAAGATTGCCCAAAGCATCACACTGCCTCCGCCAGCTTGCCTTCTTCCCATAGTGTATCCCGGTACCACCTGTTCCCCAGGTATGCAATATAGGACGTGGATGGCTGGCTGCGTGTGCAAAAGAATACGTGATCATCAGAACAGGCTACCTTCATCAATTGCTCTGTGGTCCAGTTCTGCTCCTCAAGTGTCTATTGACATTTCCAGTGTTTTCGATAACTGATGTTGCACTTTCTGATCATTTCCTGGCGTTCTTTGACATTTCCACTTTTTTACAGATTACTGCTAAACCTGAAAAAGTAAAAAAAACTCATTTTAATGAGAATACTACAGTTTTGTTCACAAAGGCTATTTCTCTGATTTCTCAGATCCCTCAATCTACATCTACCACTGTGGATCAGCTTTTAAATTATTTTGACTTGAACATTGCAGATATCTTAAATAAAATTGCCCCAGAAAAGGAAAATATGATTTCCTCCAAGTTGACAGCACCATGGAGAAATGCACCTTCTGTAAAATAAAAAAAAAGAGAATGCAGGAAAGCAGAACGTAAATGGCGAAAAACAGCCTTAAATAACCACTATGATATCTACAAGGAAAACCTGCATAATTATAACCTTGTATTAAACAAGGCAAGACAATCCTACTTCTCTGATGTGATAAAAAAGAATTATAGCAATGCTCATGCTCTATTCTCAGTGGTTGATAAGCTGACCAATCATCCAGTGTTAACTCTCCCTGAACACCTATCAGCTAGTAAATGTGATGAGTTCGCTGAGTTTTTTAGAGACAAAATTATATCAATCAGAAACTCCATAAATCAGTCAGTACAAAACATAGTACCCTGCAGTCCTGCTGAAATGCCATCTGTAAAAATGACTAAATTCGAGACCATTGATCATCACAGTCTTGAGAAAACTGTCTCTAATCTACAATCAGCTACCTGCTGTCTAGATACTTTACCCACTTTTTTTCTAAAAAAAATGCTTTAATTGCTTATCAAAGGACCTGTTACAAATTGTAAACTGCTCCATTTCATCAGGCGGTTTCCCTCAGAGCCTAAAAACAGCAGTTATTAAACCCTTACTAAAGAAGAGTACTCTGGATTCGTCTATACTCAATAATTACAGACCAGCCTCAAACCTAGCATTTCTAGGTAAGGTTATTGAGAAAGTTGTTTATCAGCAGCTTAGCAGTTTTCTAAAGACTAATAATGATTGTTTTGATATCTTTCAGTCAGGATTTCGCCCCAACCACAGTAGTGAAACAGCGCTGATTAAGGTGGTAAATGACATTCAGCTAATTTCTGACTCAGGTAGTCTATCAGTTCTGTTCCTATTGGATTTAAGTGCTGCATTTGACACTGTTGACTATTCTATATTATTGGATAGACTAGAAAATTGGGTTGAACTATCTGATACTGTCATTCGCTGGTTTAGGTCGTACCTACAAGACAGAGATTACTTTGTATTTATTGATAACTTTGTCTCACAGAAGATTAAGATGACGTGTGGAGTTCCTCAAGGATCAATCCTTGGCCCTATCTTGTTTAATCTCTACATGCTACCTTTGGGAAAACATTTGAGAGACAAAATTGTCACCTACCATAACTATGCTGATGATACACAAATTTATATAGCTTTCTCACCCCCTGATTATAGCCCAATTGATTCCCTCTGCCATTATGTCTCACTGATAAATTCCTGGATGTGTCAGAATTTCTTACAGCTAAATAAAAACAAAACAGATGTTGTAGTTTTTGGTTCAAACAAAAATGAGAGACTAAAGGCTAGCATATATTTAAATTCCCTATCATTAAAGACTACAAATCAGGCAAAAAACTTGGGCGTTATCCTAGATGCTGATTTACATTTCGAAAAGCATGTAAACTCAGTAACAAAGTCAGCATATTATCATCTTAAAAATATAGCTAGGATTAGAGGCTTACTATCAAACCAGACCTGGAAAAACTCATACATGCCTTTATCTCCAGCAGGCTAGATTACTGTAATGGCCTGTACAGCGGCCTACCCCAAAAAAGTCTTAAAAAATTACAGTGTGTTCAGAATGCAGCTGCACGAGTACTCACAAAAACAAAAAAGTATGATCATATTACACCAGTACTAAAAGCCTTGCATTGGCTTCCACTGTCCCAGAGAGTTGATTTTAAGATTATTTTATTGGTTTATAAAACATTAAATGGTTTAGGGCCAAAGTATCTTTTAGACCTTCTTATTCCTTATGAGCCATCAAAAAACTTAAGGTCATCTGGAAAGAGACTGCTAACTGTTCTTAGACCTAGGACAAAACATGGTGAAGCATCTTTTAGATATTATGCATCTTACACCTGGAATAAACTTCCTGAGTTTCTTAGATATGCTTCAAGTGTGGCAATATTTAAGTCCAAGCTTAAAATGCTCCTGTTTCATAGGGCCTATGAAACCTGACATCTTGAGCCATCTGTGCACTTTTGTGTCCCATCTTTGATTGTTTTTACTCAATTCCTTCTGTTAGTTGATTCCATATTTGTTTTTTTATTCTATTCATTTCATATTTGTACTGTTTTTATGTAAAGTACATTGAATTGCACCTCTGTATGAAATGTGCTGTATAAATAAAATTGCCTTGCCTTGCCTATTGCAGGCAGTTTCAGTGAGGGACAGTGGTCAGCATTGGCACCCTGACTGGTCATCGGCTAGCTCCGTACGCAAAACTGCGGTGCACTGTGTGTTCTGACACAATGTTTGGAAAACAGACTTGACCAGTTGAACCACAAACACCATGCTACGTGAGCTGAACTGTGACTTGGAATCTTCCATTGCAAGAGGTTTTGCGGTCATTCACGCAGATCAATGAGCATGACTTACAGCTGGCAATGCGAACTAAAATCAAACACATTTGGTTAACAGTTCAGCTCACGTAGCACAGTGTTCGTGGTTTGACTGGTCAAGTCTTTTTTCCAAAGATGGCGCCTGGTTGTATACACGAACAGTAATGTCTTAAAGGTGCAATATGTAATATATGTACTGTTATAAATCAAAAAATGACACCAATGCCTCATCAGATATTAAGGAAACATCTTAAGCTGAAATACTATATTTTCTGACAATGCTAATGTCAGTATATTTTCATTTTGAAATTTACATTCAGTGGCGGAACTTATGTTTTGGCCTGTGTGTAGTTATCAACTGCCCATTTTGACAGCATGCCTGGGTTGACAGGCATACCTGTAAAAACAAACCCAGCACACTACAGCCATGGAAGGAGCAAACAAACGACATCAGAGATTTATTATTGGATATATATTTATATCTTTAACATTCTGTATAAATTCTTTACTCACACACTCTTATCCTGGCAAGGGGTCTGGGCCTACATAGAATTATAAATGTATTTATTGGCAGAGAGAGCTGGGGATCGTTGGTGATGACAACCCATGGTTACTCCTGGACAAGTTATGGTTCAAGTTCAACATTACCTAGCAGATGCATATCTGGCAGGAGTGGAAGACCCATTACTGTACTGGTCCAAAAATGCAGGGGTCTTCCCACACCTATATAAACTTGCAGTGGTTCATTTAGCTATCCCTGCAAGATAACTTTCAAAGGCTGGCCAGGTGATAGATAAAAAGGAATCACCTGAGCCCTGGCAATGTGGAAAAAAATTGCCCTGCACAAGCACTACTTGACCTCATAAGACAAATCCATTAAATATCAAAGGTACAACTTAACAAAAGAGTTTAATTCCCAGTCTCAGAGAAGTCCACATAACCTTGATGTTTTGGAATTACTCCAAATCAAGATGATTGTATGACATTGTTAGGAAAGTCTTAGAGTTCTAATTCATTCAATAACTCAGTGTTGACAAATTACAATCAACCCTGTTTCAAAACTATGCAGTTTGTGATAGACAGGAATCACTCAGTCGGGCCACAGAAGTCTGTCTAACCATGGTGGAATTAAACTTAAAGACTGTTGTGCCATAATTGAAGATGCCAGCAGATGTCACTGTTGAGTGAAGGTTTAACATTTCAAAAACCAACTCAAATGGTCTGTTTTCATTTTGCCTATCACTACCACTGGCCTCAACCTTCAAATTGAACAATGAAATTTCAGTTGATCCCGATTTTGGAATGTAAAGATATACACAAACTAGGATCATATATACACGTTTAAATTATGCAATTTTACCATCACAGAGGAATGCATTGGTGTTAAGAGTCTACTGGTTAACACAAATGGAGCAATTATTTCATGTAGCCTAAATACTTCCATTGGAGATTTACAATTGTGTAATGATAGTCTATTCCAATGAATAGATCTAAATCCTTACTGAGAGGATTTATAGAACATGAGTTCAGTAATCTACAAAATGTATAGCGCAGGATGTTTTAATACGTTAAGCAGGATGGACGAACTAATGGATACAAAACTTCACCTATTGTACTTAAGCACAAACCAAATGCATTTTCCTTCTGTTGGAGATCAAAATCACTTCATTACTTCATAAATATGTTTGCTAAAACCATAAGTTTAAAAAATTACTTTGAACTGCAAGTAACAAATAGAAAATAAGTAGAATATGCAATGTTAAATCAACAGTTAGAACCCAGACTCTTCTCAGTGTAATAATTACTTCCAGCAATTTACAAACTGACAAATTATAGACATCGTTGCTACTTTTATTACCACGTTGAAGAACACTAAAGGCTCTACATAAATAGTGAATGGATACAGACATTGGTCTTTAAGTGGAATTTATTTACAAGAGCCATATTTTACAGAGCGCAAGATGCCTTGATTGGTAACCAGTGAACTCCAAACAAGACCCTTGAATGAGGCAAGTGATCCTAGAAAGATCAGACTGACTGTTCTGTTGAACGTCATAGCCAAATTATGAACTTAAGCTAGAACACCACTAACCGGAATACAATTGTGCAATAAGAAAAACAAGCACATCCCTTCCGCTCATAAAAAAGTTGCCATAGAAATCACAAACATTCTGTCTGGGGAAATATGTCAAAATATTCATGTCTATTAATTGGGGGGGCAGTTGTAAACCACTGAAATACATTTGTCTAGAGAAAGACAAACTTGGCATTGCTTGATTAACTCTCAAAGCTCAGGCTGGAATCCAGCATAAAAGACTACAATACAGGATTGCACATAAAATTTACATTAAAAACCTCATTAGTTTTGCCCACATCCTCAATATTGAAGCTATTGTTTCAGTTATTGAAAGTCTGGTAATACACCTAGTATAAAAATAAATGTAGAAAAAAGTTAAAAAACCTATTCAAAAACACTGCATTTGAAAGCAGACAAAATCAAAATCAATGCAATGACAGTTTTTCTGGGGGTGTCAAAAGAGAGACTTCTTGGTACCTGTGGAGAGAAGACAGCAGAATTAAGCCAAATGGTTACATACTTACAATGTTCAGACATACTGGTACCACTCTGGACATCTCAGATTAGTTCAAATGTTTTGGATACTGATGGGAATAAGTACCCCAATACAAAAGTACAACACAGGTACATTTTGAAGTGCTTTCTAGATAATAGGGACTGGTTTACTTACTTTGCCCCCTTGTACTTCTCCCTCACAGACTGCTGTGCGTGTGTTGCAGCATTGAGGTACATTAGGTGAATATCCTCAATGCAAGGCATCAAGTCTTCCAGAGCGTAACCAGTCACCTCCACCAGAGCCTTTGACTGAAATAACAAACAGTCAAATCACATCCAATAGTCAAGTTTGTGGAAGCAATACCAAAAACTAATAATAGTCTCTTGCAAAGATATTAACAGTGCAATAAATCCAATACTGGAACAGCCTATGCAGACAAGCGTGTCCAACATTTCTCATGTATAAACCTACTAGGGAACGAAGGACAGACGAGATAAACCTTTACTCAGCATGGCCGGGGCTCACATTACTGCATCTATACTACAAGCAACTCTAGGGACAACAAATTTTAAGTCAACATTTGACACAGGACAAATTTCCTGGTAAAAACATGCATTATATCAGGCAGTAGAGATTAGCTTACACATCTGAATATCTAGTACAATTAACTGTTGCAGTGGGTGTCATGGGTGAAAAGATGCACTGTAGACTGAAAACAAAACTGAGGGGTTGCAGACTCACAGGCCTTCGTACAATTAATTGATATTGCCAAAGGGAGTGGTGATGACAACCTGTGGTTACTCCTGGACAACAGAGTCAGTGACAGCAGGAGAATAGTGCTAGTGTCAATGCTGTGGTTGAAGTTCAACGGTACCTAGCAGATGCATACCTGGCAAGATTTGAAGACTCATTACTGTACTGGGCCAAAAATGCAGGGGTCTTCCCTCAACTATATAAACTTGCAGTGGTCCATTTAACCATTCCTGCAATCTCTGCGCTTTTAGAAAATTTAAGGCTGGCTAGGTGGTAGAGAAGGAATTGCCTGAGTCATAGCAATGTGGGAAAAAAGTTTAAATCCTAGAAAGAAAATACCTTCACTCAAGTTACTGCACAAGTACTATTTAATAACATGTACACATTAAACAATGTCCAACAACTGCTCCATTATGCGTGCAAACACCACAAGCAGTCACTACAAATCCACTCTTATTTCACACTTTAGGAACAATTAAAACATTTTGCCTGAGGAGTTACTCCCAGTCTCAGAGAAGTTCACAAGTTTGATGTTTTGGAAACACTCCAAATCAAGATTGTTTGACATTGTTAGGGAAGAGTCTCAAACAGCTCTAATTCATGCAATGACCCACAGAGTTAAAAATTACAATCAACCCCTGTTTTGAAGCTATGCAGTTTGTGATGGGAACCTTTCCGTTCGGCCACAGAAGCATCTAACCACGGTGGATTTAACCTTAAGACTATTGACGTGCCAAAATTGAAGTTGCCAGCAGAGGTCCCTGTTGAGTGTTTCAAAACCCTCAACCCAAATGTTTCAATTGTCTTTTGAAAGCCTTGTTTTGCCCATACCTTCATTCTGGTACACCTAACTTCTAGGGCAGGGGTGGGCAAACTACAGCCCAGATGCGGCCAGCCGGGTCCTTTGTCCTGGCCCGCGAGGCGTTTTTACCTTGCGAACCGTACATGCTAGCAACTAAAACTTGGTACCGTTGGAAAGACAATCAGCCAAAAAGAATGAGCGTTAACTCATCCATGTGGGTTTCAGAGCCGGAGCTATCGCGCCTCAAAATCGGTCATGTTGACTTTTACTAAACATACAGACCGAACAAACAGTTTTAGCCAGATAATGCAACAGTGCCGCATTACAACTCTGCTCCTGTAAAGTTTAGTTTGTAAAGACTGCACTGACACCAGGAGTGTGAAATTCCCCAGCACACAAAATATGAACGGATGACTGTCGGCTCAGACGGAAACACCTGTTAAACACCATATTATCCTTCCAATTTACCAACTTACCCATGAGCCTCCTGTGATTGTGTTGTTTGCCACAACAAAGGCGGCAGCTGCCGTCATAGAGGGTAGGTACTTCAGGAATGGGTCAGAGTCAACTAAACTGAGCTCCCCTAGGAACTAAAGAAGAAAGTTGTTGATAAAACATCACAACGTGAGAAACTTGCAGAATGTAAAGTGAAACTACGACCTCTACTCACCATTGACAAACTCTCCACCTTGTTGCCAAGCGGCTGGGCCAGGAAGTACTGGGTGAGAAACTGGTTGATGGTGGGTGTGGCCAGGTCAAAGGAGAGCACTTTCAGCACCAGATGCTCCATTCGCAACACTTGCTTCTTTGTGTAGGTGTCGTCTGTGATGTATACGAACTCTGACACCTCGGGGGGGTAGATCTCCTCAAATTTACTGCAGGTGAAAGAGCTACTGATCAAATCACTTGTCAGATACATTAACACTTAATTATGTTCAAGTCAGTTTCTTGCAAAAACAAATTGTTTTAACAAATAATACATTTGATGTACTCTATCAACATTTGATCTTAATACAATGCCTTTAGTGTTGCCTAAGTATTAGGTCAAGAATTTTACATTTTAATAGAATATAAACGGGCCCAATTGGCTGAGTCAGACTGTTCAATGTTACATTTGGTGATACCAATGCAAAAAAGTTTTAGCCTGGTAAAAACATACGCAGCCAACAACATCGCAGCAGTTCCAACCAGCTGCAGTTTCCCCCGCAGAACAGACATTGAAGACAGGAAACGGTCGATATAGTTCACTGCGAGATACAGAGTCTCATTCTGGAGCTTGTACTCCTCTCCCACCTCCACCAGCCAGTCAACAAGAATGGCTCGCATACTGTTAGTGATGTCTGGCTGCTTTTTCATGTATCCTGCTTTGGGTCTGGACTTAACCTGGGGATGAGAAGTGCAAAATACTTTAGTAAGTCGTCACATTTGTTACCAATATAATGCAAGTCAATTGTATTGTTGACTATTGTATTTCGTGGTGTCAGATCTGAGGAAGACCGGCTGTTGTGCAGGGCTAAGGGAGAATGGTCTCAAAATGTACATGCCAGATTGTTTACCTCCAAATCTCTAAGATACGTGTGAATTTCAGAAGCATACTCCGTAGCAGCATTAACATCTACCGTTCTCTCCTCAGCTTCAACAGACATATCCATAGGAGAATCTGTATTGAGGAAGAAAGTGGAATGCTTTGTGAATTTGTAATCCATTAGCATACTCAAATCTGGGGCAAAGTAGTTGAAAACAGTCATGGGGTAGTTAATCCAAAACATTCTTCGGTTTGGGTATGTATATCCTTACCTCCAAAACTGACATCCATGTTAGCACCACATGTTGCAGGTATGTCAAGACAGGCTAGAGGCTGTCTTAGCCGGGTGACTGTTGGATTCAGTTTCAGGGGGGACATTTCTATGGAGGCCTTTGCTTTGAGAGACACTTGTTTCTTGGAGCAGGCACCATCTGGCTCATCCATGTGAATTTGAAACGCTGGTTGCTTGTTGCCCAACTTCTCGCCATAACTTTTAGATAGTTCATTTTCATTTTTACAGGAAGGGCCCTGAGAAGAAGTGAAAAGAATTAGAAGTTTAAACATTTCTATACCAATGGTTTATACGTCGAGAACCTAGCCATTTCTGCAATTTAATAACTTGAACTGCAAACAATTTTGGTTACTGTAATGATAGAGATTAAAATGGCGGACAACTTCATGGGAGGAAACCTAAACAACATTTAAAATAGAAATGTAACAATTTGAATTAGGTAACCTAGAGTTAAATTGTACTGAAAACATTTCACATTTAAATTTAAGGATTTCACGAACATCAACAAGCAAGCTATTCCAGTGTCAGCCTGCCAAACAGTTCTGCTAGCAAGGTCGATGTAGTTCGCTGGCTAAAGCTAACGTTTCCTAGGCTAACTGGAAGATACAGACCTGTTTAGAGCCGCGCTGAGTTTTGCTGCGCTGGTTGTTTTGCAAAGCTCCCAGGACGGTCCTTTGAGATGTCTTAGGTGCAATGTTCTCCTGGTTGTCCACCTGGTTTTTGATTGCACCTCTCAATCTGGACAACACATTCTCTTGGTTCTGGTTTTCTGGCAGTGGTTCATCAACCGCGCTTCCTTGTACTTGGTTGGATCCAGACATGTTAGCAAGCTAGCTATCCAGAGCCCCACGGATGTACTTTAACCTTACTGGCGCACGAAAAAGAATTACTGCAGAAACGAGCACTACGTTACGAAAAGTACAGTGAAATGGTAAAGAATCGATAAATATTGAATTAACTAGTGATCATAGGACAGCAGACGGCTAACTACGTAGGTTACCGAGCCAGCTAGCTATCAGACCAGGGTGTTGAGATGGCAACGCGTTACAATCTTTAATGTTGTTAGCTACAACAAGAGTCTCTTCTGCATTCTAATTAAAATTTGTTTGCCATTCCGCTTTAACACATAGCATAAATGTGTATTGCTGCTAACTAGATAAGGTCCCTGGCCTTGTTCCACACAGTCTTCATGCAGAAATGTTGCCTTTTCTCAGTTCAAGTAGCCCGCGACTATTGAAATGGCCAATCAGAGCAAAAGGCTAATATTACGTCATCAATCTACGGCGGCTGATATAGTTCAGAATAAATTATTTAGCAAATGAACAGCCCGTTGAGATTTCAAATTGTATAGTTATATTGTCGCTTTGTTGTCAGCTCAGGCGGGACAAACTGACAATGAAGTTACATATACATTTTATTTTCCGTTACATGATAAAGTACAGATATGACCCCACCCCCACAAATGTTTTTTATATATTTTCAATATTTATATTTTCCAATAGAAATTAAAAAAGAACTGTTATTATTTAAAGTGCAACAATTTAAACTGAGACATAGAAGATAATATAAAGGCTTTGTAGGCCAACACAATATAGGCCATTACATTGTCAAATGACTAACATTTTATTTTACTTAAAGACTAACAGATTCCAAAGGAAGATGCAATTAAAAATAAAGACATAATCGAATGTAATGTAATTCTCTGTATAGCTCACAAAACAAATATTAATCTGAAAAGGTAACTATATACACAATACAATACACTATATCACAATACAAAAGCTATTATAAATGGATGGTCAACATTTTTGTAAACATGTTTGACATTATGCCTCATTGAAGAAATTCATCAAAGAATCCAGATCATAATTATCCAATATTTCTAGCAGCAAAGACACCTTTGTCTTGACATTTTGTCCTTTGAATTTGAATTTGTCTATGAAGAGGTCTGTTATCATACCTGGGGAAACACAAACAAACAGGTTAATGTGATGGTAGTCCTGCGCTGCCATTTTGTAACATGTGTAACACTTCCCTCAACTTAAGAGCTTCCCACCCCTGCCCTTGTTAGCCTTATTGACATTCTCTTCAAATACTTAAGAGAAACCAGACCTGTCAGTGGTTTAAGCTAAGCATTTGACAGGGTTACCAACTGGTGTTGTGGCTCCTGAAAAATAGGCATTCAGGTTCTCTGAGGCTGAGTTGAGGGACACAGAAGAGTGAACACTCACAAAGCCGACAAAGGACTTGTTATGGACCTTCGACTGAGGCCATGGTATCATGAGGGCAAAACAGACGGCTCCATGTCCCCTAGATTATCTGCAGTGCAGGCAAACTCATTGAATCCAGACTAGAAATCAAACTATATTTTTTATTTAAATTAAATTAAATCCACTGAAACTATATTTATTTACCCAGGTGAATCATGCGACATCAACAGGATGCATCAGTGATTTGTACTTCCTGGAACATTTTCAACTATTCCATACAAGAATGCTTCTGTCAACGTTAATGAAAATTATATTCTGGTATATAAAGTTTGTCTAAAAAATAAACCTTGTTTAAGGGGGACACTAGTCACACAATCAACCCTTTGAAGCTCCTCTAAAGGACACCATTTTAAAAAGGCGACATCACCTTGACTTCAGGCAATCTCCTCCAATCACAATCAAAATGAGGTTCAGCTGTGCAGCTGATTGTTTAAGTAGTATAATAGCATTGCTTTCTCTGATTTATTTGGTTGGAATAAGATGAAATTCTTGTTGTTTCTTCTTAAACCAATGTTTTGTTTGCAATGTAGGACTTTTATGCTAGAAAGATTTCATATGGTGGATCATGTGACTGATGCCTAAATGTTATCTAAAGTGAATTAAAATACACTTAGCTGGCAGAATGGTATCATGATTAGATTCATCAACCTGGTGGATATTTGTTTGTCAAGCAAACAACCCATGTGCACTAAAATATCTGGTTTTTGTACAGGCCTCTCTAAATCCCTGACTGAACAGTGGGGTCATACGTCCAAAAGAAAGCTTGTATAATACTTCTGGACAGGTTGAGCACTAGCTACTAGAAAGACCTCAAAATTCTTGGAATCACATTCCTGGAGAACAGCCAGAGGCGACATGCCAAACATTTTGCTACATCCCTGCAGAACCCCTGGTTTGTCGCATGGTCACCCCAACTACAGAGCAGGTGACTGAATGGAAGCTGGACAAAGCTACAAACCAAAAACTTGCATGACAGATGCGGAATGCTAAAAGAGCTTGTTCTAAAACACCTCTGTACATATTCACAGAAAGTTTGCTGGAGCTTTGCTATAAAGTCCTTCCACTGGTCACTCTTCTGAAGGTGAACTTCAAATGGAAGATGTTCCAGGCTCATATGCATGATAAACAATACTTTACTAATCTGGTGTATGCACATACCATAAACCATGGATTTTAGAAAAGACTACCGGAGATGCGTTAGTTAAATACAGTTGATATACAGTCTTGTGCAAAAGTTTAGGCACCCCTGACAATTTCCATGATTTTCATTTATAAATAATTGGGTGTTTGGATCAGCAATTTCATTTTGATCTATCAAATAACTGAAGGATAGTAATTTCATGAAATGAGGTTCATTGGATTAACAGAAAATCTGCAATATGCATCAAAAAACAAAATTAGACAGGTGCATACATTTGGGTACCCTTGTCATTTTGTTGATTTGAATACCTGTAACTACCTAGCACTGATTGGAACACACAATTGGTTTGGTGAGCTTATCATTAAAATTTGAACTTCATAGACAGGTGCATCCAATCATGAGAAAAGGTATGTAAGGTGGCCAATTGCAAGTTGTTCTCTTTGACTCTCCTCTGAAGAGTGGCAACATGGGGGCCTCAAAAAAACTCTCAATTGACCTGAAAACAAAGATCGTTCAACATTATGGTTTAGGGGAAGGCTACAAAAAGCTATGGCAGAGATTTAAGCTGTCAGTGTCCACTGTGAGGAACATAGTGAGGAAATGGAAGACCAAAGGCACAGTTCTTGTTAAGGCCAGAAGTGGCAGGCCAAGTAAAATATTGGAGAGGCAAAGGATAGTGAGACCGGTCAAAAACAGCCCACAGACCACCTCCAAAGACCTACAACATCATCTTGTTGCAGATGGTGTCACTGTGCATCGTTCAACAATTCAGCGCACTTTGCACAAGGAGAAGCTGTACGGGAGAGTGATGCGGAATAAGCCTTTTCTGCACACACACCACAAACAGAGTCGCTTGAGGTATGCAAACGCACATTTGGACAAGCCAGCTTCATTTTGTAAGAAGGTGCTGTGGACTGATGAAACAAAGATTTAGTTATTTGGTCAAAACAAGGGGCATTATACATGGCGGCAAAAGAACACAGCATTCCAAGACAAACACTTGCTACCCAGAGTAAAATTTGGTGGATGTTCCATCATGCTGTGGGGCTGTGTGGCCAGTGGTACTGGGAATTTTGTTCAAGTTGAGGGTCGCATGGATTCCACTCAATATCAGCAGATAATTCAGAATAATGTAGAGGAATCAGTCAGAAAGTTGAAGTTACGCCAAGTCTGGATATTTCAACAAGACAACGACTCAAAACACTGCTCAAAATCTACTCTGGCATTTATGCAGTACAATATTCTGGAATGGCCATCTGTGGGGACTACTATCACCCCACCTGTCTAATTTTGTTTTGATGCATATTGCACAATTTCTGTTCATCCAATAAACCTAATTTGTCTACTGAAATATTACTGTGTTATTTGATAGATCAAAATTAAATTGCTGATCCAAACACCCAATTATTTATAAATGAAAATCATGGGAATTGATTTTGGTGCCTAAAGTTTTGCATACAACTATTTTTTTAATGACTGTTTTAAAAATGAGTGTCTCTGGATTGTGAGACATACCAATAAATAATACTACTACTACAACACTACACTAGTGGGATGACTGAAATTGCATTAACAATTTTAGGAGCTACCATAGAGCCTTTCCAAGTGAGCCGGTTGCTTCTTATATTCCTCAACCAGGTAGTCAGATTCATCTAGAATGTTCCGATACTCAGGAATAAGGAAGTCAGTATTCCCCTCGTGAACCTGAAGCTCCTACAAGACACAAACCATTGAGGGAGAGAGAGGTGAGGGTTGTAATATTCAATGTTTCAATTGAAAACACTCATTGTAAAGCAGTTAAAATGGTCATTACTTTCAATGCATCAATCAGCTGAACCTTTTTGGCCAAAAGCAACTGATACTCAAGTTTTGGATGAATCATCCGCAGGGTGTGACCCACTGATTCTTCATTGATATCTGGAACATAGAGTCGCAGATACAATTGTGAGATCCTGTATGTTGTCTATGACAGAAATAAGATAAAGTAATAAAAAAGAAGTGCAAAACCTTTTCATCCTTCAATCAAAAACTTTGCATAAAGTAAATTAAAAAGAGAAAATAACCAGCTTGAGATCTACCATAAGAAATGTTGAGATTAATCTTTCTTTTAGTGGCTTCTTTGGAGAAGACATCCTTCAGTATGGAGATTGTGGAGATGTTGTCCGACTTGAAGTGGCCCTCGCCTTTACTAAAATGAGGAATGGTGGAGAACAAAACACATTTAGAATATCCGGAGTTAATCTCTAAAGTACAGGTGAAAGTGACTCATTTGAGTGTTATAACAAGCTGCTGCGTAAAGCACAACAGGGGAGAGAACCTGTGTGAATTGCGCTTCAGTGAGCACCATTTGGAATTAATTAATAGGACAAAGTCATAGAAATGGAGTGATTAGAAATGCCATTCCAATTCAAATCAATGTAGCAAAATGATCAGAGCGGCAGCCATTTTTACGTGTACCATTCCATTGCAAAGATCTAGCAGCCTACTTCCGCATTAAACCTATTTGCGTGTTGTCACCGTGACGACTAACAACAATCGCTATTTTGTTGTGTAGCAATCGAATGACCATACCAAGAAGCTCAATGGCCTTTCTATTCATTCTATTTCTATGGACAAAGTAAACCCATGAGATTAAAAATGTTTGTTTTTAAGCTTTTTTTATTCTAACCAGTATGTGGCTTCCAGCTGCGTTCCAAGGAAAGTGTTCTGGAAGTAGAACGTTATGTTCTCCCCTGCTGGAGTCTTTTCCGGGACCTCGGGCAAGCAAAAAACCACCCAGGAATGGATCTCTGCAAAACTGAATTGACCAACTAAACTCAAAGTATTCATGGGTCTTCATGGGTCATTTAGAGACAGAGACAGAAAGAGAATAGAGAAAAATAACGATTCTGTCAGAAACCTCTTTAATTTATTAAACGCACATTCACAATTTGGTATTATGTACTGAGTTTTAGTGTGTTTTTAACTGTGTTGTATACAGTATATACATTGTTATTTCAATAATGCTTGGACTTCATGTAGAGGCTAATATGAATCCTAAAAACAAGAACAATAGACTTTGTTATAGATGGTTATTAGGTACATCAAGTTGCCTCTCGCTACAGAAGATATACTGTAGGCTCCTGCTCTTATGCTATCTACTGCTGCTGTGCCGTTGAATAAGGCAAGTCTGCTGTAGAATTACTTTTCACCCCAACCTCTTAAGGTGTGTTTTTGTTTGTGCAAAAAAAATTTTTTTATCTCTAAGAAAACTTCAAAACCTGCATAGCACCTGTTACATCAGTTTTCTAGTTGTAATCAAGCTCTCAAAACCAAAGATTTTCAACAGTTTGATGGATTGCCATACAGCCCAGACAGGTTAGGTCATACTGACCAAATTTGGTAAAACAACATCTTTGTAATTACTAGCCCTTCATTTTTCTCCTTACCTGTTCTGGTCAATGGCATGAGTTCTCTGGTGAAGGGACAGTGGTTTGATGAGGTACTGGCGGACCTGGCAGGTCTTGGGTTGCAGGCGTGGGGTGATATAAGCCTGCAATGTACCATACTGGCCCTCAATGGACCTGACCTGGAGAAGGGAGAACAGACAGCAATGTCTCCACATAGCACTGCAGAGATACATGACGGCTCAAATTTGTTTGAAATAAATTAGAAATATCCCCTTTAAGACATTGTCTCACCTTCAGCTCAAGCCGTGTAGTATTTGCTTGGCATCTGTATGTAGCGAGGAGAAAATTGCCATTTGGCTACAAAAGTAGACAGCATCGTTTAGAAGTGGAAAGCATTCTGTTGTAGGTTTCTAATCTTACTTGTGTGCTATCTTACCTCCGAGTCACATTCGCTGAAACTCACAACAGCGGAGTTCTTGTCGACATCCAGGAGATCGATTGGCACGTCACTCTGTAAAGAAAACCATCCTTGCGTCAACCCATTCATTGCTGACCAAGCAATCCTAGAGCCATCACATAGATCTATAATTTGCTGAACTCTCCGAGTCAATTAAGACAATTCCCTTCACCTGTAACAGCAGGTTGTCGATGGCGGTCTGCACTTCCAGGGCGAGGCTGTAGCTGGCGTCGTCCTGACACAGGGTGAACTTGTCGTTGACGCTGAACACGGGCACGGCAGAGACGGCCGTGCTGGACTGGGAGGTCTGCTGGTACTTCTCGCGGCCCTGGAGGACCTTCATCTGCAGTTGGTCTAGCTCCGCCCTGGGAGGGAACAGGGATGTTTATCAGTAGGGATGCAAAGTCCAACCATGATATGGATGTAAAATATACAGTTAATTTAAAAAGTAATCAAACCACTTCACTTTTTCCACACTGTTATATGTCTCACTTGTTCTAAAATGATTTAAATTACCTGTGTACTGAGGGGTCTAAATGGGGGTCTGACTTCTTGTGAAAATTAGATTTTTCGTTTTATTTTATTTTAATAGATTTGCAAAAATGTGTAAAATCTGTTTTTTCTATTGCCATTATGAGGCATTGTGTGTTGAAGAAAAATCAATTTAATCAATTCAGAATAAGGCAGTAACGCAGTGCCTAAGTAGGGGGAGAGCAAAGACCCTAGGACTCTCCGCATCCGCAACCCCGACCCTGCTCTCCCAGAGTAAAAGAGCTGCATGCTTTGGGAAACGGTACAAAATTACTTCTAAGCAACATGTGAACTTGTAATATTTGCAGCTGTTCCTCATTAATGCAACCCTTTTGAATTGGAAGGGTGTGTGGATCTGTCACAATGAAGTAGGATTAACGGTGCTGCACAGGGACAGAACAACAGGCTTTTCACCCTGCCGACTCTGGGTGCGTTCATAAGTAGAGAACTGATTTGGAGGACATCAACAACTGACAGTGTCTCCTCATAAGTACGTTTGCTATTGAACGTCCACCTAGTTTTAACCTGTGTTTTAGGTTTTGCATACAATGATCCATTGATTTTTATAGTGAATGCTGGTGACAACTACAACTGTCCACATGTTTACCTGAGAGCTGCCACTTTGCTCTGAGTCTCCCGGCTCATCTTGACTTCCTCTCCGGGGCCTGCTTCTGCCTGCTGGGGCTCCGTAGTCAGCCCTGTCAACCACCCTGGACACAAACACTTTTTTCAAGTCGCTCACAACACTGCATCTGTATCCCCGTAGATCACCTGTTAGATCACGGCTCTCTGTATCCCACTGCTGGCAAACAGGGTCCAATCTGGTCGATCTCTGACTAGTAAAGCAGATCCCAAATCCCAATATGCCATGTCACTGAATACTCAGTGTTACTTCTTGTGAGGTGTCCTGGCTACATTTCCAATCTGTCCATAATATCGTTATGGCCACATAATCATCAGCAGTTTTCAATTGTCTTTTTCACCCCACCCCCTAACTTTACTAAATAAAAAAGGTAAAACACTCAAATAAATACAATCATCAACTTATTGAAATTGCTCTAGATAAGAGTGTGAGTTAAACAAACAACATGGATACGTATTAAGAGGAGCAAACTGTCGGCGGACATTACATTTATTTTCTCGCTTTGTTTGATAAAAGCTCACCGGTGTATGTGGCAGTCAGCACCTCTTCATAAGACTCCTTGCCAACGCAGCCACCCTGAATAGAGGTCACACTCTCCGACAACACCTGAAGGACATTTTATTTTAATTTGTTTTAATCAAATCTTGTCAACATTATGACAAAACCTTTCTGACTTCTCAGTAATTTACAACAAAGACACAAAAAGTGCGAGTAAAGTATTTCTTTCTCAGCCGCATTTCCAATAATAGGCACATTGTCAGAATGGATGTATTATAAAAGATATAGAATAACAAAAGTAAGTGTTGATGCTCACATGCTCAAAGCGCAGCGTGGGCTCATTGGAGCTGTCAAACCCGTAGACTTCCACTGTCCCGTCGTCCCGGCCAACCAGGATGTCCTTCACTCCATCGCCCAGGATGTCAAAAGTGTCAATGCACAAAACACCTAGGGGCAGCAGGCACAGAAGAAAAGATGAATAATACATTATTACACAAAGTGACTCAGTCACACATTTGTAAATCTGTGTTATTCCATGAGGTTCAACATGGTAATTGTCAGTAACACATTCACAAAATGTGGTAATTAGTGTCTTATGTCAACATAAAAATAGGATATTGGTAAAACGTTTCTATCCCAAAAGTGTACCTCCTTTCTTTTTCTCATTATCAATCTCCCATTTAGAAGAGGAGGAGGTATCCGTGAGCCTAATCTGGCCCAGTTTGCCATCGACAGTTCCATACAGGATGTCTTCACTATTAGTCCCTAAAGAAAACAGAATGGTACATTGTCAGTTTAATGTAAGTAAAGGAAAGTGAAATGTTAAAGTTGATATGATGATACTGTACTTGCCTCCATCTCGGTTGTACAGCTCCAAAACTGAAGGAGGTCCAGGAACTTCAATCTGGTATAACAGCTCAGATCCCTATGGGCCAGAGTACAAGAGCTCATTGAGGACAATAGAAGATAATTCAATTACTATGTACTCATCCTGCAGTACTTCTTCATGATTTCCATTCCCCCAAATGAAACCTAATCATACATTGCACTATTCAGGATTCAGAGATAACAGAGATAATAACTGGATAGTTTGATTCCTAAATGCTTACATTTGAAAGCCATTGTAGCAACCATGTAAACATGTTAACACCTCAAAGTGTATTTATTTATCAATAATAATTCTGTAAATGTAGGCAATGGCAAAGTATGAAAAATAAGCCATCTCAGGGGTTTTAGGGTCACTGCCAACATACCATGGCTAAACATCGTATCCAGGCACTCTGCCATGAATTGTGTCTAGGACAAACTCTTAGCTGTGGTATACTGGTCAGATACCACAACGCATGTGCCCTATCGCTGAAATATTCCAGATGTATGACACAAACTGACATGTTTGCTTTTACAAATACTTTTTGTTTTTAAGAATTTTTGGTGGGTTATTTCTATTATTTTATTACAGGACAGTAGGAAGCAGAGTCTATGAAGACAGGAATGTAGGGGGAGACAGATAGGCAGGACAGACAGTGGCAGAGCCGGGCTTCGAACCTCTATCACCGGGGGGCAAGTGTGTATCTGAATCAAAAGCGTAGACTGCTACACCGACTCCGGCACCTATTACTACTACCTTACTGAAAGTACCCGGAGTTGTGCAACCCTAAACACGGCTAAGAAGTGCTGTATCCAGTCACTCTATGCGTAGCGATTGCGCAAATTAAATATTTACCTGCAACACTCGGAGAACTCGGTCTTGACATGCTAACACAGGGACAATGCGGCCCAGGTTCTCAGCGGGCAAACACACAATGTCATTGATTTTGTCCCCAGAAAGGTAGTAGTCCTGGTCCTTGCAGTCACAGTAGTGATTATAGATGTAACTTGCACACACAAAAAGGTCTGCTCCTGAAACGTGCCTGCAAAACCCAGTGTAGTCATGAAAGATAAAAAATAAAAGTATAAGAAACACTCCCTTATTTACACACCATTAAAATACTGTTCCGAGAGTCTCTTTTGCAGTAAAATGTAGCCCCAAGTCTCGTTCATCCCTGTTGGCATTGCTGTGTGTAGCAAAGCCTAGAATTGAATAAAGGTATACTCTAGTTAATCTAAAAAAACTAACTCACATGGCATTGATGCTTTCGGTAAGGTTGGCCTCAAAGGACAGGAACTGTTTGCCTTTTTTAGTGAACCCCTTCACTTCTGAGCCGGCACACACAAAGATCTTCTCCTGTGGGGTTCCAATAGCCCCACCAAGATCCAACCTGGTTATCTTGTGACCGGGCAAGGTCTTGAACACGGGCTGGAGAAGATTGATACAGTCAACATTACATATAATGAACGTTTTATTCATTTATGACAAATGGACAATGGGAAACTTGTTTTTTGAGGATGCTATACCAAACCCAACAAAAATAGACACTTTTCTAGTGGAGGTAAGACCAAGTGCCTGAGGCTCAACGGCAAAAGGCATTCATAAAAAGGCCTTGAAAATGACTGGATTCTTATACTCACTATAAGTCACTCTGGATAAGAGTTTCTGCTAAATTACTGAAATGTAAAAATGTTTTATTGTTTGCTTGTTCACCTGGCTCTGATGTTAGTCGCTCTGGATAAGAGCATCTGGCAAATGAGTAAAATGAATATATAATTAAGCAAACCATGAATGCTGTTGAATATTGAAGACTCAATACTTGCCACAGCTTCGCCTTTTTTCATCCCAAAACACGTTATCACACCATCATGATCAGCAACAGCAACCTTTATAACACAAAATAACTTGAATGTACTTGTGACATTGTTCAGAGCTATTTTATCAAGCAGAGTCCACACACTAACCCCTGGGTTTATTTATGGGACACCTCGAAAAATGCATATTCGTGTTTTACATTACCTTTTGGGTTGCTTTACGACCTAAGGCAGGAAGGAGCCTCATCGTCTTCTGGGAGGTCACACCAACCTGTGAGTCAGACAGTATCAGTATATGAACAGTAACCCAAAATTAGGGAACTTATAGATAGATGGAAGAGATACATCTATACTTTTCTTTCACTAAGGTTCAGATCAACATTAAAGGTTTTTAGTAGATGCTTATTAAATGTTTGGTTGAAATGAACATGTCTCTAACCCACTTACCATATGTAATAAAAATATATCTTTGGTCATGTTCACAACTCCAACCAGAAACCCCCTACTGAGTGGTTGTCAACAAATAGTACCTTCACTAAGCAACTTGTTGACATCAGTCACAACTTGAATCAGACCATTAATTTCAAACTACACATATGCCTTAACCAGCACACCAATTGGTGATGAGATTGAAGGTGACTTCAATAGTGTAGCTATGGGATCAATAAACCCATCAAATTGAAAGTCTTGACTTCTCATCATGAATTAAAATGACTCATTTGACTCCCTCTGGCATTTGTCAAAGTGTAATCTGTAGTAAAATATTAACATTTCAAGTATTTTGCATGTCTTGACATCAGACATACAAAATGATTGTCTACTATGATTTGCAAACATGAGTGACATAATGGAAATGACACAATGATTTCCTAGCTACTGACTGCTGTAGCTAATTATACTAGACGGTCACGTATACATGTACAGTACAGTAACAGTTACCTGCAGATAATCAGTTCGATTTAGGTTGATCTCCATTATATTCCTATATGTAGCTAGTCGTGGTCTGCAGAAATCGGTATGCAGTTCAACTAGCTACAGACAGTACAGTGTCAACAGCGTTCACCGAGGGGTTCTGTCCATGCACCAGTGACGAACTGTTTACAAGTTATTCACAACAAAGTCATCTAACCTACCGTTACTCGGTACTGATAGCCGACATGATAACATAACCTGCAAGGTTAGCAAATAGCATATCGTCAGACTGGGATTATCCTGTCGTAAATAGATAGGGATTAGCCTACTTGGCTAATTTTACGTTAAGAGTTGCTGGCTCGGCTGTATTCACAATTCACATGTTGCAAATTTGCCCATCGACCAGCAGTAAGGTGAAAATAGTGAATAGTTCACATGGCGGACACGTCGTTATTTGATTTATCTAAACCATTCCGTTCTATAGCTGGACTAGCATCATTAGAACATTGAATTTAACGTTCTGCTGTAAGCGCTACTAAACTCGTTACCAAGGACAACGATTGAATTTGAAGAAGCATTGGGATCATTGGATGATGATGATGACATCCGTAGGATTGAAAGTAGATTTTGATTGGTTCATCTTATTTTTTTCGTTTTTGTTACCATAAAACCACAACGTGTAAACCATTTTTTAGATTAAACGACATTAGAGCACCAAAACGTTCGCTCCATCCCGCAAAGATAAATAAAAACACTTTCTCTGCCCCTGGTTTGAATTTGGCACACTGCGCTTTCAGCAAAAACAATACTTCACTGTCTAATCTAATAAAGAATAATGTGTAAAGATAAATCTGTCAAAAAAGTTTGTTGTTTAAATTGATGGTTGTTTTCTGAGAACCAAGAAAATACGGCCAAGAAAATACTCGAATAGACCAATCTCGAAATCCCTTTTGCTCAGATATAAACCCTGTGTGAAGCTAGCTTCTTTAGTGAGCCAGCTTCTTTAGTGGATTCCTAGCGATTACTAGTTTCGCCTTCAGAATAATAGCGCTTGATTCAACACATCAGATAATGAAATAAACTCTTTATAGTTGCATTCTGTGAGTGTAACTGAGTAAGTAAATACCCCATTTCAGGGGTGCACATCTTTCAGCTTTCGCTGTACAGTCCAATATTTATGCCGTATGTATGGCGCGAAATCAGTGCCACGAGACAAAGCAGCGTAAAAAATATTTGTGTACTTGCAGAGAAGTTTTGTGTACTTGCAAAAAAGATTTGTCTACTTGCAGAAAAGATTTGTGTACTTGCAAAAAAATAGTTGTATACTTGCAGAAAATATTTGTGTACTCACAGAAAATATTTGTGCACTTGCAGACAATATTTGTGTACTTGCAAAAAAGATTTGTCTACTTATTTTTTTATTTTTATTTAACCTTTATTTAACCAGGTGGGCTCGTTGAGAACAAATTCTCATTTAAAACGGCGACCTGGCCAAGATAAAGCAAAGGTGCAAGTACAGACAGTTACACATGAATACAAATACACAAGAATAACACAGT
>JACXGM010004346.1:13921-30229 GCA_016801145.1 Umbra pygmaea | reverse complement strand
TCAACTACCATCACAGCTGCCTGTAACATGAACAGTCAAGCACCGGGGAGGCTGTTGATAGAGTGTAACGACCCTCACAGTCAGAACAGGACCCATGGCTCATTTACTTTAAGTTCTGAACATAAACAACTCTGAGCTAAAACTTTGCTGGCAGTTGTTGGCTCTGGATTATACTGTATGAATGAGCGCATTAGTATGTTTTGTGCGCGTGTGTTAAATGGATCAAAACAAACCTCCGTGCCAGACGGTCATGACATTTCTTCTTTTTTATAATATAATATTATTTCAACATGCATTGACCACTAGGCTGCAGATGAATGCTGTTCCCTCACAGAACCACAGGAAATAGAGCTCTGTCCAGAATGCACCCTATTCCATTTAGTGTACTTATGTTAGGGCCTATAAGTCGAACACTACACAGAGGACCACCTCCATGGTAATGAATAAACCTGTGGGCTCGTAACTGGCGTAAACTATGTTTCCATGACGATGGATGATACCCTATAATGGTCAGTTGATAATAACTCAAGTGACAGGAGGGCATAATAGGAGCTTACAAGGAATTTGAAATAAGAACAGATCATGTGTCTGTGTACACTTTGGGGAACAACCTGCTTGATTATCACAGGTTAAAAGACATAACAAATATATAATCTAACACACTATTAAGTCATAAAAGATTACAAAAACACTTGAAACAGGATTAGATATCTCACTGTACTAGCAGACAAGGTGCCGAAGGAAACAATGCCTTCAGACAAAAGCCTGAGGATTTGTGTTGTGTGGCAGCGCTGTCAGGTATGAATGTGTCTTTTGAGTTGGAGTGGATAATAGGCTTAAAGGGTACACACACAGGACAAATGCTTGTTTTCTCCCTTATCTACTGGTAGTTCAGGAATAAACCTAGACAAAGAGTGTCTGTCTTTTCAGACAAATCAAACAGGGTTTAGGTTGGCGCAGTCTCCAAGCAGAGTGTGTGTCTTCCCAGATCTGCAGCTATAGTAATCAGATAAGGTTGGTTTGTACAGTAGACAAACAATCTTTAAAGTGACACGTCTCATTAGGTGTAAGGTAAACTCGGTCTGCTGGGCTGCTGGAGAGCAAACTTCACCCCAACACTTGTCTTACCCAGCTCCACCCAGACATCTTAGTCTAGACTTAGGGAGACACAGTACCACCATGGGCTTACCCAGCTCAGGAACAGTGCATTCATTTGCTCAGGAATATTTAAAATACGTAGACCAGCTGTGGTTCCCTGAGGAGAGGTTTGAAAACCACTGTTCTAGATTGAGGTAGACAAAACAGGTATGGATCAAGGCACAATATGCCAGTAAGTAAGGGGAAATGACTCAGATGGTGGTGGGTTATAATTTAACTGTGCTGAATCTGTTTCTCACTTCCACCAGACAGTAAGCTATAATCTTGGGAAAACAAGTAGTGTTTAATATTAATCATTTCCTTGAAGGATATGAAACAGTAAAGCATACTTAAAGACTCTATGTGTGAGAGACCGATAGTGTGAGGAAGTGACACACTTGCCCGCGCGTACACACACATGCACAGACACACGAACACACATCCCGAAGGGACCCGTTTACTATTGAACTCCACCAACTACAGTAGCTGTTTGATCAGCTCTGAACTTTCGAAGGCCCTCCCACAGCGCTGAGGAACGTCTCAGTTAGGCAACCAGCTAACAATTCAATACTAATCACAGGCCTCTAATAAAAAACATAGAATGACTAATGTAGTGGCTGCATTACTTACATAGTGTAATATTTGTTTACACTGGAAACATCTGTCATCTACAATTACTTACTTAAATTTAAAGTATTCCCACTCAGACTGCATCCCGAATAGCACCCTATTCCATATATATTGCACTACTTTGGATCAGTGACCAATTAGAAGTAGTATACTCTATAGGCAACAGACATAGATACAGAATGCGCTATCAGACAAAAAGGTGTGGTAAAACATTCAGGCCACATGATCAGGCAGTGTTGCGCTGAAGAAAATAATTTTCATGATCTCATTCAGATCCATAATAGATAGATACTCAAATATTCACCATCTCACACACACACACACAAACACACACACACACAAACACACACACACTCTGTTCACATAACACACGCTGTCTCCTTACTCATCCAGGGCATTTGTACATTCACTTCCATGTATTTACAGTGTGCAGTTCATGTGCTAGCCAGCCTGTTTATCCTCAATAAGAATGATACAGTAGAACTTGTTCTTTCATGCAGACATAATTGCGGTTTCATATAAACTAGATACCACATACAGTACACATCTGCCCTCTGTGGGGTGCTGTATTTCACTAAAGATCCCATGGCATTTATTGTAGATGTGTTAACTACGGTGTCCTGGACAAATTTCCAAATGACCGTCATGGCAACCTAATCATCCCCAGCTTTTCATTGGCTCATTCATCCCCTTCCCTCCCCCCTCCTTCTACCCAGTCCATTGCTGTAAATGAGAATATGTTGCCTGGTAAAATAAAGGTAGATTTGACATGATGATAGACATGGAGTCACAGTGGGGAGGTGAAGAAATGGGTCAAAGTGGAGGGGTGTGGTATGAGGTCCAAGTGGAAGGGTGAGGTATGGAGTCACATTGGAGGGGTGAGGTATGTAGTCACAGTGGAGGGGTGAGGTATCGAGACACAGCGGAGGGGTAGGGTATGGAGTCACTGTAGAGGGGTGAGGTATGGGGTCAAAGGGGAGGGGTGATGTATTGAGTCACAGTGGAGGGGTGAGGTATAGAGACACAATGGAGGGGTGAGGTATGGAGACACAGCGGAGGGGTGGGGTATTGAGTCACAGTGGAGGATTGAGGTATGTGGTCAAAGGGGAGGGGTGATGTATAGATTCACAGTGGAGGGGTGAAATATGAAGTCACAGTGTAGGGTGAGGTATTGAATCACAGTAGAGCATTAAGATATAAAGTCACAGCAGAAGGGTGAGGTATGGGTTCAAAGTGGAGGGGTGAGGTATGGATTTACACTGGTGGGTGCGGTAGTGAGTCAGTGGAGGGGTGTTGTATAAGGTCCAAGTGGAGGGGTGAGGTATGGAGTTACAGTGGGTGGTGAGGTATGGAGTCACAGTGGAGGAGTGAAGTATGGAGTTACAGAGGGGGGTGAGGTATGTAGTCACAGTGAATAGGTGAGGTATGAAGTCACAGTGGAGGTTTGAGGTATGGATTTACAGTGGGGGGTGAAGTATGGAGTCATAGTGTAGGGGTAAGGTATGGAGTTACAGTGGGGGGTGAGGTATGGAGTCACAGTGGAGGGGTAAGTTATGGAGTTACAGTGGGAGGTGAGGTATGGGATGACAGTGGGGGGTGAGGTATGGAGTCACAGTGGTGGGGTGAGGTATGGAATGACAATGGGGGGTGAGGTATGGAGTCACAGTGGTGGGGTGAGGTATAAAGTCACAGTGGTGGGGTGAGGTATGGAGTCACAGTGGTGGGGTGAGGCCAAAAAACCTCATGCTTGTAGAGCAAAATCAGACCAGTCTTGTTTGTATTGTGGTCCAGTGGCTAAATGTAAAGAACGCTGTATGATTATGGCTCTGGTGAGAATAGAACAGAAGACGGGTCTGGTCTGGTCCTTTTCTGAAGCCTGGAGTGGGATGAGAGGAACAGGCCGACCCTAAACCCTGTTATTACCTCCCTAACATCTCACCTGGATTCCACAGACTACTGATAACAGCAGATGTGTTGCAGTCTGGTGGAGAGAGTTCCAGATGTAAAGTTAACTGCAGTTTAAACCTACAGGGCTACACATGTTAATATAACTATAGTGTTACAATTCTCCCCCCAGGCCAGACCGCATGTTCCACTAGCTCAGTGTGTCAGCTTCAGGCCTCTACTCCAAAAAGTACCCTGCACAAAAGTGAATTACACCCTATTAATGATGGTTCTAAGTAAAGCAGAAGGCAGCCCCTATCCTAGCTGGGAAAATAACCTGCTGGAAGGCTGGATAAAGCCACAGTGACAGGGCCAGGTGCTGCACATGCTGTGCCTGTACTGTCAGAACCTCTGTCATGCATGGAGGGAAGGAAGCAGCAAGACATGCCTACATCTCTGACCTGGCATTGTATGAAGTTCACTACATTTGACCTGCACTCCTAGGAATCAGATTTCCATTTGGGATACACCCAAGATCCAGGATAGTAACTACTAGCAATGATTGATTTGACAGCTATTCTTGTCATTGTTAGTTAACTGTGTATTCATATTTATTTAACAATCATGTTTGAGGAGCTGTTAGTACAGCAAACAAGAAGAACTAAATTCTTCATAGCACACTGGGATATAAGCTCACTGGTTTTGCAGTAGAAATGAAATGTTCTCAGAGGAACTGAGGTAGCTGAAATACATTTCCTAACTGTCACCGACCCACTGAAGAGTCTTTATGTTCACTGCATGAGGTAGCATGGCACTTATAAACCCCTGGTCATACCAGCTTGGACGCTTTCCTGTTTTTGCTTCAGCTTACAACAACAAGACAACAAATGACAAACAAAAGAAACCGAAAAAGTTACGACAACCATTGTCATGATGTAAATTTCCTTCACCGATGACCACATTTTCTCTGCATCCTTGATAAATGTTACATAAGATCTTGTCTGGAAAAAACATAAAAGAGAGAATTCAAAATGAATGGATCTCAAGTCCATCTTAGCTTAAGTTTTTGCACGGGCTTGTCTCCTGGTATTCAGAACGTTGTTCTCTACGATTTATCAAAACAACAGTCACGTTTAAAACCAATCCTGAGTTTAGTTCACCTCACCGTGCCTTCCTAAGCCAACAACAGTCAGTGTGACAGTGAGTTTTCCCTCCTCTCTCTATATGTGTCATGATAGTGTTTTTGAGCATGGGACTCGTGTGTTCTTGCATGTTTGGCTGACTAACAACCAGGATCATCTTCCTCCTGCATTTCATTGGGCTGGGTGCAATAGGTTCATGTATCGTGCACACACACAAACCACCCATTTTATGTACATTTTCTATTGCTATCTTGTTATGGGATACAGATTCTGTACGCACGGTGTCAAGAATCTGAGAGTGAGACAAAGATTCATAGAACAATGTAGCCTGAAGCTACTGTCTGATCCTCCTGCAAGTGTGATGTCAGAAGCGGTAACCTGATCGATACAAAGATGGCACGAGATAAAACAGTGTGGAGGCGCCTCGCAAGTGAATCATGGATCAGGTAATGAGTATGTATCAAGTGTAGGCAGGATATATTAGATTGCTGGAAGGATAGAGTCACACAGAGATGGATGGTGGCTGTTATAAAATATTTTGATTATATTAAGCTGTTCTAAAGGATACAGACTATATTGTGCTTTTATAAAGGACACAGACTATTATATGGCTAATATCCAGGATATAGACATTAAAAGGTTGTTATACCTATTCCTGTAGCAGCCATGCACACACAAACAAACAAAAACATAAATACTCACATTTATTCTGCCTAAGTCTGAACCAGAAAGCAACAAGAGTTTAGACCTGACACAAAATCTGTAGAGCCACTCACCATTCAGAAAGCGAACTTTCCCACAGCTTTGCATGTTTATCGCAGGGCTAATCTGTTGTAGCTCTAATCATGGCTAATCTACATCATAAACTATGTTGTTTGGATCCTGGATACTGATCAGTGTTCAAAGCCCTATTGAATTGGCTGTTACACTCATTCCTATATGTTTGCAGACAGTTTTATTTTTCTTAGCCATGCCCCTACATTATATTAACATCATGGATATGTTAATAGGCTGTGCAGTTTTTTACTCTTGCATCAGACTTAATGCGGGCTACGCCATGTTGTATCTTAATAAGGCTTAATCAAAAGGATGTTGAGCTCAACTTTAAATATTACTGTTTTAATAAAGTTTTAATTTAAATGTCAAGAACAACAGCGACATTAATATGAACTGCCTCTTGTGCATTATTGCTTAATTAAAAAAATATATAATTTCCACTATACATCCAAATATCTGATGACTGCTACAATACAAAGTTTTGAAGAAAATCTGAAAAAGAAACCTGTGATTATACCAAGGCCAATTCACATTCCTTGTTCCCCTTTCGAGGTGGAGCTTCCTCCAGACATCCACAGATGTACAGATTGCCAGATACACAGATACCTAGGGCCTATGGGAGATAGGGGCCTAGCGTGGCAGAAATTAAAGACAGGAATACTTAAGTGGTGCTTATGAATAAAGGCCCTACAGGAGGTAGATGATAGATAGATAGATAATTATATAGATTGATATATATATATATATATATATATATATATATATATATATATATATATATATATATATATATATATATATATATATACAGGTCCTTCAAAAAAAATTAGCATATTGTGATAAAGTTCATTATTTTCCATAATGTAATGATAAAAATTAAACTTTCATATATTTTAGATTCATTGCACACCAACTGAAATATTTCAGGTCATTTATTGTTTTAATACTGATGATTTTGAACTTTGATTTAATACTGATGAAAATAATCAACTTTATCACAATATGCAAATTTTTTGAGAAGGACCTGTATACTGTACATACTGTAGATAGATGATAGATAGATATACACACAACCATTAACTATATTTTCAATTGATGAAATCAATAATTTGAGCATCTAAGAAGGCACCACTGCAAAAATGAAATTCGTTATTGTTATTGATGTGTATAGTATAGTGTCCGTCCGGCATTCTGTATTCATCAAACCAAGCAGTGACTCACTGATGTTCATGTCACAACATGAAAAGGTTCTCTAACTTACTATTGTTATTGGCATCTTGTCATTGTTTTTTAATGCAATTATATTTCTAAATACTGCAACGGCCTATTTTATCTCCTGTTACTGAATCACAATTGAAAAAGCTGTAAAAACTGTATCCACGGCTACAGCCCCTGCATGATAGTAACAAGACAGGACCAAAATATTTGAAAAAATAATTGAAAAACAAAGGGGGGTGTTACCGTCATCCATGTCGGGTATGATGGTGACCCTGGCGGTGTGGTACTCTTTCCCCAGTCGACCACCCATGGGCATGCTGATGGTGACGTTGAAGCTTTCCTCGTCTTCGTACAAAGAGTCATCGATGATCACCACACGACACCACTTCTCTGTCTCACCCTTTTGGAAGCGCAGCACACTGTTGTGCTCCTCTGGCCTGGAGATGTAGTCAGAGTAGGACAGGACTGTAGTGGGAATGGTGCCTGTAGCTGTGGCTGTGGGATGAGGACAGATGGGCAGTTGAAGGGTTGCCGGTTCGATCCCCGACTGTGCCAAAAGTTGCTGTGTCTTTGGGCTAGGCACCTAACCCTAAGTTGCACAAGTAGGATGTCCCTGTACTTACTTTATGTCACTTTGGATAAGAGCGTCTGCTAAATGACTAAAATGTAAAATGACAGAGGAGGATATGGAGTATGAATAGCACAGGACTGAAATGGAGGTGGTCCAAGGGGCTGTGACAGTTAATACCGGATGGTGTGTGTGTATGTGTGTGTGTGTGAAATGTACCTTGCTGTGTGTAGCAGATAACCATGAGTTCCTGGGTGATGTCACCACTCCTGTGAACTGGGATGAGCAGCTCCCCGATGTCCTCCTCAACTGAGTAGGCTGGAGACGGGATGAAGACTGTGGACTCTGGGATGATAGAGAGACGGGATGAATACTGTGAACTCTGGGATGACAGAGAGACAGAGACGGGATGAATACTGTGAAATCTGGGATGACAGAGAGACAGAGACGGGATGAATACTGTGAACTCTGGGATGACAGAGAGACAGAGACGGGATGAATACTGTGAACTCTGGGATGACAGAGAGACAGAGACGGGATGAATACTGTGAACTCTGCGATGACAGAGAGATGGGATGAAGACTGTGGTGAATCAGAAGGGAGAGAAATCATCCTGCCATCCTACGCCCATCCTACTCCATTCTTGCCGCCATCCTACTACCATCCTACTGCCATCCTACTGCATTCCTACTACCATCCTACTGCATTTTCTACTACCATCCTACTGCATTCCTACTACCATCCTACTACCATCCTACTGCCATCCTCCTGCCATCCTACTGCATTCCTACTACCATCCTACTACCATCCTACTACCATCCTACTACCATCCTACTGCCATCCTCCTGCCATCCTACTGCATTCCTACTACCATCCTATTGCATTCCTACTGCCATCCTACTGCATTCCTACTACCATCCTACTGCAGTCCTACTGCCATCCTAATGCATTTCTACTTCCATTCTACCGCCATCCCATTAGTATTTCTGTCTGGGTTAGAGTACTGAATGAAGTTGCTGTTGTCTCTGGCCCAGGGTCTTCTGATGATTGTACTTCTGAGTTCCTTATCAAAACAATTAATCTGCACTGCTGATGGGCAAAACATTCTCTAGTACACTTCTTTTGACAAGAACCGTGTTAATAAAGATATGCGCTATATAATGAACAGGGTGCCATTTGGACCCAGCCAGAGGCTGTAATGAGGGTTACCATTGGCAGCTGGCCAGGACATCCACCCAGAAGCCTCTGATCTGACAGTTGACGCTTAGGGACCAATCAGAAGTCAGGCTTCCACAGAGGGACCAATCAGCATGAAGGCACCCACAGAGGGACCAATAACAACCTAGTATCTCCCATACACTCTTTCTCAAAATGTATTTTTATAAAACGTTGGACTGGGAAATATGCTTGCAATGCCAAAGCAAAAGTAACAAACATAAAAAAGTAAATAAATAACCTAAAAAAGAAATTCTGAGTAAACATTATGCAAAATTTTCAAAAATGTATTTTCTTCTATCTCTGTCTCTATTTCTCTCTTTCTTGCATGCTAGACTTTGGTCTGTCTCTAGGCGGTGAACCATGTAAAGCCGGGTGAATGTTTAAAACCAAAAAAGATCTCTGAGAAAGAGTAGGCAGCACAAATGTTTTAAACAAGGAAGTGAGTTCACAAAATCTGAAAATACACTTACTGGAAATAGTTTTCAGATACAAAATTGTATGTGCCCAAAGTCTGATATAATTGGGCATCCCTAAAATAATGTTTATAGAACATGTATAATTTATGTATAAGTTTTCCAATTTTCTCAAAGTGTTACTGGTTTACCTCGTTTCCTGCCTGGACTTAAAGCCGGGCCTAAAGGTAATTGAAGATGTTACTGATTACTCAGACACACCCCCTAGTTCGAAACAGTCCCACAATGCTACCTGGGCTGTCACAATCCTCTATAGCCACTCAATTAAAATAATGGCTACACTATTTCTCCAAATTAACTTTTCTAAATGTGACTCGAGCCCCACTCTATTTTTCCTAAATGCTAACATTAATCGTAACAAAACAAATCATTTTCACATTTCGACAACTAGTGTTTCATACTGTAGACGTTAAATGTAAAATGAATAAAGACAGTACAGTTGATGAATGTGTTTAACAAGCACAGACATGTTCAAACTGTTTGTTATTTTACAGTCTGTTTTACGGTCACCATTCTCCACAGAGTGAAGAAGGGTTTTAGTAACTGTGTTTCAGTTGCCATGGTTAATAGGGAACAGCTACAAAAGAAGGTTTAAAATATTTATATCACAGTTTTGTCTAACTGTTGTGCTTTTTCTCAATGTCATATTAGAGGATGTTCGCATGTGGCCTCATTTTTAATGTGCTAGTCCCCCAAACCAGAATTACAGAGATAATTGAACCCATTTCAAGTCCTTCTTGTCATTGACCACTATGGAATATGAAAATGTGTCAAAACCTATAATAAAATGCCCCCAAATAGCAATCCCATCATTCTAGATAATATAATATTTCGTAATTTAAATATTGATTTGTGGCAATTTGGAAGAAATATTATCTAGAATAGGTATGTGGGGTAATTTTATGTATTATGAAGTGTTTTGTTCTGTACCACGTTGTTCATTGCAGGGAACATGCAAAAAATATAAAACACAGATCTGTCAATTCACCAGCACTGAAAGAGTAAAAATAGCAGATCTTTCCATGAATCACCTGTTATTTACTTTAAAGCCATGTCTGTATTGATAAGGTGCCAGTTAGCAAGCCTAACCTTAAGTCTGCAAACATCTAAAAGTCCCACCGGACCAATTACTGACAGGCCAGAACATTGGACCTATGGCTGTCTGCTCTGCCCTGACATATCCTGGTTAAAACAGTACTGTAGATATTCCTCCTCCAATTCAGACAGGCAGAACCTTCAAACTTAGAGCTTTAGCAGACAAAACCCATTGTAAGCACCAAGCTGAGCACAGGACCTTAATGTGGAGTGTGTATTCTTTCTCTCTGTCACTAAATTCAAACTTTTCTGACAGTAGAGCTGATAGAATCTGGATAGTGTTTTGTGAGACCACCATGCCTGTCCTCCATACATTTAAATCATCATACTTTGTTGATAGTGATAAAAGAACCACAGAGAGAAATGGGGGAATGATGTCATTAATAATACCTCAGCCTTCTAACTTCACTCTACATGGAAACAAAGAATTACACAGGATTAAATGAAGACGCCATGTTGCTCAGCGCAGGCTGTGTGGCCATACAATGGATTCAGGAAGGTCCATACCTCATTATCCAATTGCATCCATGTTCTCAGCCCCCTGCTATAACATGATATATATAATAATATAATTATAATAATATATAACAGCCAGCCTATACCATGAATTCTATTATAATTTAAGCACTATACTGTTACAATGTGAGCCTGGGTTTCTGGTAATGTAGTGCATACCATCAGCTGGGTCCAGTATCTCCACAGTGGCTGTGTCAGGGAAAGCCAGGGTAGCCATGACAGGTTCAGAAAGAACAATCTGGAAGGTCTCAGACTGCTCGTACTCTCCATCCTGCATGATCCTCACCCGCCATGTAGCCAGGGTCTGACCTGGGTTAAACTGCACCTGCTTCTGGGCTTTACCACGGAAGTCCTTATCCTTCTCGGCAGTGCCATCTGTGGTGCCGATGCCTGGATGAAGAGGTGAGAAGGGGAAAGGAGAGGCAGTAGGTGAAGAAAGATGGCATTATTTTATACACATTTTAAGTTAAATAAGGGAGAAAGAATTGAAACAACACAGGGTTGTTAAAAGGCTGCCCAACATTCGGAAATAATAACCAATGAAAAAGATTGAACAGAGAGTTCAAAGATGTGGGGGTAGAGAGAGTGTCTCTACAGCTCTGGTGTATCAGCTGGCAGCTTGCTCTGAAATGAATTGCTATAAACCCTGTGTATGAACCGTTATAAACCCTGTGTATGAACTATTAATTACCCTGTGTATGAACTGTTAGGTACCCTGTGTATAAACTATTATAGATCCTGTGTATGAACTATTATACACCCTGTGTATGAACTACCAGTATTATAAGCAGAGTGAATGAACCGTTATAAACCCTGTGTATGAACTAATATTAAACCTGTGTATGAACTGGTATAAACCATGTGTATGACCTGTTATAAACCCTGTGTATGAACTGTTATAAACCCTGTGTATTAACTTTTATAAACCCTGTCTATGAATTGTTATAAACCCTGTGTATGAACTATTAATTGCCCTGGGAATGAACTGTTAATTACCCTGTGTATGACCTGTTATAAACCCTATTATGACCTGTTATATACCCAGTGTATGAAGTAATATAAACCCTGTGTATGAACTATTATAAACCCTGTGTATGGACTATTATAAACCCTGTGTATGGACTACCAGTATCATAAGCAGAGTGTATGAACTGTTATAAACCCTGTGTACGACCTGTTATAAACCTTGTGTATGACCTGTTATAAACCTTGTGTATGAACTGTTATAAACCCTGTGTATGAACTGTTATAATCCCTGTGTATGAACTGTTATAATCCCTGTGTATGAACTGTTATAATCCCTGTGTATAAACTAATATAGACCCTGTGTATTAAATGTTATAAACCCAGTTTATGAACTAATATAAACCCTGTGTATGAACTAATATAGACCCTGTGTATTAAACTTTATAAACCCTGTTTATAAACTAATATAGACCCTGTGTATTAAACGTTATAAACCCTGTTTATGAACTAATATTGACCCTGTGTATTAAATGTTATAAACCTTGTTTATGAACTAATATAAACCCTGTGTATGAACTAATATAGACCCTGTTTATTAAACTTTATAAACCCTGTGTATGAACTAATATAGACCCTGTGTAATAAACGTTGTAAACCCTGTTTATGAACTAATATAAACCCTGTGTATGAACTAATATAGACCCTGTTTATTAAATGTTATAAACCCTGTGTTTGAACTAATATAGACCCTGTATATTAAACATTATAAACCCTGTTTATGAACTAATATAAACCCTGTGTATGAGCTAATATAAACCCTGTTTATGAGCTAATATAGACCCTGTGTATTAAACGTTATAACTGTTTATGAACTGTTTAAAAGAAAAGTGTATTCTTCCTTTCATTGTTTCATTGTTTTCCACGCATTCAGCAGAGGACAGTAAATAAGGAATGTTGACAGAGAGGGGCTTCTACTCAGCGGGCTAACAGCGGGCGTCATTCTAAAGACCCCCGTAGGGTCATCCTGTTTGAATGGCTAAGAGAAGACATGATGCCCTGAGGAAAGGTCAGGGGTGAAAGGCTGTGACCTGTAAGATCATGAGGTCTTATAGGCCTCAAAGTAACTCACTAGTCAACTAAGGTTTTAGTGGTTGTTTTGTCTTTTTTAGTTAGTACATCAAATGCCATGATTAAGAAAAATACTGAGTGAATCAGGAATTATTATTTATTATACATGGTGTTGTTGCCTGTGTAACCTTTTCATGGTCTGATTTTCACAAAAATAATATTATTAACAATTTCAAGAGGACATATAATGTTTCGTTTACTGAGGCAAAAAAAGATGATGCCGGTAACCAATTTGGATAAAATTTTTGTATCATGTATAACTTAAAACAACATTTTTGTATTGTAATTCTACACAAAAATTTTACAGAATATATGAAATTATAGTGAGACTCATAGACAGAGGTGCACATCTCACTGAGCTTTTCTACTTCATGTCACAATGCGTCCTCAACCAGACTTCGCTGGTACCTACGTGCTTGGAGGAATGTAAATTCCCTGGCCAATAACCACAATTGTGCCTGTGGCGTTACACCATGACGAGACAAGGTAACTGTTTGACATCTTAACCATCCACTGCTGGGTCACATTGCACTGCACTCGGAGGGAGCCCCGGGCAATATCAGTATTCCGTGACCAGGATTTGAACACCTAGCCCCAATGACACAGCTTCACTGCATAGCAGTTTTAACTGTACTATTTTTGACCCGAAAAACATCTTATATTTAATCAAAACCTATGCATTATCAGCTTACTGACTACAAGCGCAGAGGCTTGAGACATGTATGTAGAGGGGTAGTCGGCGGTTCTTGGATATGTGTGGTCTGGAGCCGAGAGCTAGACTGCTACACCTACATGTAGTTTTAAAGACATGCTGTATACAATGTCTGAGTCTGGGGCCATCTGGGCTGCAGTCTGTAGTAATGTTTATAATATGAAGGTAGTTTGACTCACTGACGAAGGATGTCTCTCCCAGGTAGCCTCGACGTTTGAGGACCACCTCCAGGAACTTAGCCTCCTCGTCGACCACATAGAACTGCTTCTCCAGAGAGACCCAGGCCCAGTTCAGCCGGAACACCTGGTTCTTCAGCTTGTTGCCTCCTAAATACAGACACACACAACCTGTTATCAGTACCTCCGTTAATAACATGTCACTTACCGTACAGTGAGGGTAGGGGACATTCCCTCATACCCTCTCTCCCTTTATTAATACTTTCTCTCTCTCTAGCATTTTAATACATTTGAAAATCTCTAAATGTTATCAGCATATTTAGTTTGTATGTAAAAGTAATCAAGATACTTTAAATTGAATGTAACCCTTTCAACATGAGGCAATATATCCCACAAACACATGAAGCTCTCTGAACACATTCATTGATCTTCAAAATGTACTGTATGTAACAGCTGTTTTCTTTTTTCACAAAATATTGCAGTACCGTAGTATCATGACTGTTCCAACGGTAGATGTAGAAATGCTAGACTCCCTGCTCATATTCAGTAGGAGACAACAGTATCAAACACACACAGTTTCAGTGGGCTGTATAACTATCAGAGACTTGATGCTGGAGGAACAATGTAGGAGGTTGTATTGGCTCCATTTTAATTAAGAGATAAAGGTTAGTGTTTGAGTGTGGGTGTCGGTAGTGTTTTATCAGTCCTGTTTGAAGTGCTTTAAAATTCTGTATTCCTGGAGGGCAGCACCGCTTGTTACCGTAACAACAACAGAGTAATGAACCGCACACAGTTATCAAACAAAAACACAAAATGACATGCCACAGCGTGTAGACGCGCGCGCGCACACACACACACACACACACACACACACACACACACACACACACACACACACACACACACGGTTACGCAGAAAGCAGCAGATTGGCTTCAAGCCCCTCCCACACAGAGGAGAGCATGAAGGAAGAGGAGGGATGTTCAGGAATCAGAAGGAAGTAAGGATGAATGGAGAGGTAGGACAGTAGGTTCTGCATTTTAAGTGGCATCCTATTCAATGTGCTGTTTAGTGCCGTACGTTACATTATTGCAAAAACTAATCAAAGGAAAGACATTGGTGGGAAGCAGGAAGTGGATAACTGTACGGTTGGACCTAGGCGTAGGTCCAGGGAAATGTTGGGACAAATGTCCAGGCAAACTAAACTCTGTTCAACTGCCGAGCGGTGTCACAGCATGGGTAACCTATCGTTAATCAGCTTCAGGCAAAGCACTTGTATAGAGTATTACGCCCATTTATTCTGTAATCAGGTATTGAAAAAATATTGAACAGTATAATTGGATACTAAGATATAGTTACGTAAACAAAGTATACACAAAATAGTTAGCGTAAATATATTTTTAAACAATATCTACTGTAATCTTTCAAATAAAAGATTTATCCCATAGATGTACTTTATGTCCATAGTACTTTATAATGCTGATAAACACAATTTTTTGGACATTGTTATTCTACCTGTGTGAGTACAACAAGAATGACAGCATCTCTCAACTTTATCACTATCACACCAATGCCCCCATAAGTAAAGGCTGGCAGGTTCCAGAATCTTTCATTGGCAGCCAGTTTTACTAGTTCCGCCCCTGCACAGCTGCACCGGATCTTGACCTCATCAGGAAGAGTACATCAGCACTCCGAAGGAGCAGTTTTGGGCAAAGGCTGGAACAAGAGAAGCAACAGACCATGGTGCTGTACTGCCCATCAAACTGGGAGCCAAGGGAGGAGTATGAATGCAGGCAGAGAGCAGAATCAGAGTCTGTTGAAATATTATCTGTTATCCCTCCAGAACACTCCAGAACCGCCACTGGTGAGGTCGCCTAGAGTACGCCACCTTCCCTCCACAGCAGTGTGTTTTTGAGTTTGGAAATTATAATTTTTTAAGTCCTTTTAAGACACTTGTCCAGTGCGGCTTCCTGTCTCTCCACAATAAAGCAACACACAGCCATCTCAGACATCACAGCCTGAAACTCCAGCTGTTTTCTGATGAGCATGGACATGTGTAAAGCATAAGAGATTTTAGGTTAAACTAAAGATGACAAAAACAAGAGATAGTAGTTTAAAGTGAAGATGACAATGACAGCGTGTGATTAACAGAGATAAAAGGAAATAAATTTGTGCGGATGACATTTTACGTACTGTATACTTTATATTGTCAAAGGGACTTACGATGTATTGTTAATACTGTAGTACTTTACACACACTTACCAACTTACCAAGCCAGACAACAGCAACTCCATGTAAACCAGGCTAACTACGGTATAACACTACTCCAATTGACTAAGCATGTTTTCTCCAGATATTCTGTCAAGGATTTTAGGGGTTAGAGTTCATATTGGGAGTAGATTAGGGCCTAAACTGCATTGCAGAAAGCATCCTATTCCCCCTGTAGTGCATAGTTTATCATGGGTTTGACCTAGCCTAACCTCTCTCTATTACCAGTATAACATGTAGGAGGTCCACTTCAGGGATAGGAGCTGGTCCCCTGTATGCCCTATGCCTCAGTGTGTAGGCCCCATGCCTCAGTGTGTAGGCCCCATGCCTCAGTGTGTAGGCCCCATGCCTCAGTGTGTAGGCCCCATGCCTCAGTGTGTAGGCCCCATGCCTCAGTGTGTA
>JACXGM010004346.1:0-13821 GCA_016801145.1 Umbra pygmaea | reverse complement strand
TTACATACATTTTCCAATTTTCTAGTGTCTTTCCTGTGCTGTGGCTTTTAACAGCTAAATATCTATCCCGTAGAGACAAACGACAAAAAGCTCACCACATCAAGCCACCTCCAAACTGTTACCTTAACATGTAACTATCTGCATTTACTTGCATGCCACCAATTAAAGAAACTAACCTAGCTTACAACACAGCGAAGATGAAAGAAACAGCACAAGCTCGGGGTGTCCAAAATGACACCCTATCCCCTATAGTGCACTGCTTTTGAACAGAAGTAGTCAAATGTAGTGTACTACAAATGGCCTAGCATTTGTCCCTGGCATGGTGTCAGCTGCACACAAAGTCATCCAGACACCATGTATAGGTATACCCTTGCAGCTGCCTGCCTTGTGGCCAGTCATATGTCACCCTGTGAACATTAAATGGTGACAAGATTTCAAACCATTTACATTAGAGTGGAGACATAAACATTTACATCACGCCGAGCTTCAAAGGTACCCTTCACTTTACTGGTACACGCATGATCAGGAATAGAATCCAACAGACACCCAATCCAAAGCTGTGTAATGCCTTCAGAACATAAGACACAGGACTTTTAAATTCATATATTTTTTGTATATCAGTAATAATAATAATAAATTAACATTGTACAGTATGAGCCAGTAATCTGCTTTTAAGTCAGAATAAACAAACTACTGATGCCAGGCAGCTGAAGTGTGTAGACGCATAATGTAGCCCCAGGTCCATTTCCCGCCAGAAAATAATTTCTTCAGTAATTAAGATAAGCAGGAGGTGAAGTAATAACACATCAAAGAGTCCAAACAAAAACATCTCAGTTAATCTTTAACTTCTGCCCAGGGCAGCTGCTGAGCTACAGTTAGTTAACTAAATTGTTTTCCCATACCCCCCCTCTCATTGACCAAAAAGATAAGCAGTAACTGGAAATTTTTTCTAGATGTTATTCTCAAATCTACAATACAAACCAGCAATATTTCCATTGTCATTTCCCCAGTTATGTTATTAGATAGAAGTGGTTAAGTCCCCTGGTCCACCATGTCAGTGTGCTGGCACCAATGTGTTTCAGCATGTTAACACTAACTGAACTGGCCTTTGTTGTAAAGGAGAGCGTTCTGCGCGGTAGGCCAGTCAATGTAGGTGTCTGAGCTAGGGGGCGCCAAGTCTGTGCCCTTGATACACACATAAGCTGGCTCTCTCTCCTCTTAATCTCTCATGTTCTCTTTCTCTCTACCCATCTCTTCCCTTCCCTGACAAGGCAGACGGTCCTTATTTGGTTACCCTGGGGGAGCTGGAGGCATGGATGACACACTGGTAGTCCTCCACCATTTTCTCTCTCTCTCAATTCAATTAAATTCAAAAGACTTAATTGACATGGAAAGTTAGGTTACTTACATTGTCAAAGTATACATAAAAAAAACATTAGCCAGGTGAATGGTACTGTAGACAGACAGTACAAATGGAAATATTACAGGATAATTTTAACAAATAAACATCTACTACAGCATCAGTATTAATGACAAAATCAAAAGATTAACATAGAAACTAGAGTATACAGAATCATTGGTTACCCCTCAGATTGTGGGAGGAGGCCTCTCTCTCTCTCTCTCTGACATGACAGAGGGGGGACAAAGGAAATGAGAGTGGGAAAGAGAAATGGAGGGAATAAGGAAGCAAGACAGGAGGACAGAGAGAGAGAGAGAGAGAGAGAGAGAGAGAGAGAGAGAGAGAGAGAGAGTACAGCTTAATTAGAGTCAACTCTACTGTATCAGCCGTAATGAGACTGAGGAAGAGGCGTGCTGATTAACACACGAGCTGGACATGGTTGAGCGTTTTACCACTGCTCTGCTTTCACACAGTACCTCTTGTCCACTAGCGCAGCCATCCACAACATTTTCCAGTGACCACCAGATTACTGTCAAACGCTCTTGGAGACCACCATGTCCGAGATAATAGACCATAATACAAGTCACATGTATGAATAAATGAGATTAGATTTAATCGCTATTCTTACAGAGATGTGAAAGGAGCTTCACTTCTGGCCACTATATTTCACAGGGTTTCTGAGGACCTGCATAGACATGAGAGTACGTATGGATTTGTGAGTGGCCTGTTCTGTTCTGGGTTCTGAAAAGAAGGCAGAATGTGACTTTGAACAAAGGAACTCAGCGAGGGAGAGAGAGAGTGAGGGAGAAAGAAGAGAGAGAATGACGGAGAGAGTGGGAGAGTGAAATGAGAGGGAGGGACAGGCTCAAGCGAGACAGAAGTGAGATAGGGAAGATAATCCGATCTTTGGTGGCATTGTGGAGAATATTAGAGCTTATATGTACTGTCAATATTAAAGTGGGTAAGTCACCACTAACTGCACAAGTTTTTTACTAAAATAGTTGCTCTATAAATTACTTAACAGCCAACAGAACTGTGTTAGAGACCAAGGAGTTGATACAATGTGCACAACAAACAGGACACAAATATCATATGAATATTATCAACTAAAAGCTGCTAAAATAGTTGTTTGCCCATTCGTCTACATCAGACTCAACTATGAATATCTAATTAGAAAGGTAAGAATTTAGAAGAAAACAAAACTTTCCATTAAACCTTTGAAACAACATCTTGCCTAACATGGTTGGCTCACTTTGATTCCAGATTGTACTACAAGGTTGTTGTGGTAACCGCTTCTTCCTGGGTCACAAAGGCAGGAGTCTCTTTAAGCGGGAGTCTAGGGGGAGGTGGCGAAGGGGATCAGGGCCCCATTTTTTGATGCACACGAGGCAGTAAGGGGCCCTTCTCTTTAGCGAGAGATGTGGGGGGTGGATGGATGAGAGGCAAGCGTTGCTCTGTTTGGAAGAGGTCTTTATTTGACTCCCACGTGTGAAAGAGGGGAAAAGAGGGGGTGTTCATAGAAAAATACTGGTCTGGATTTACTGTGTCTTAAAATAGTTCTCATCCTAGGCAGGCAGGCTGTTCAAATGGGGATACGGAAAGAAATTGTACAAAACAAGAAATTCTTACACATGTGGAAGGTTCCGGAGCCATGTAAAATCTTGTACATATATGAAACGTAAAAAATTTCACTTTGCCTTAACCTAAACCTAACTTCAACCGCACCTTAACCTTAATAAGCTAGCATGTTATGCCGGAACTAAACGTTCCCCATGTACCATACTTTAAATTGTAACCAATTGGTCTATTCTTGGAAATGTTCCGGTAGAACGGAAATTCAATAAGTACGAAATTTCACATTTGAACGCCATATGTGTAAGTCTGTCTACGTAATGCTGCAAAATTTCCATTACATACGGTTATTCACTTATTGCCATGAGAACAGGTAGAGACAAAACATGGGGTGAAATACGATTTGTCACGGTCTCCCCTCGTGGCAGAGCCTGAGTTAGTGGCTCCACTCACCACCGACTCCATGTACGTGTTTCTGTTGTCACCCGAACTGTCCTTTTCTTTTTTCTTTTTCTCCCCTCCCAATTCCCTCTAATTCTGCCTTGTCAGCAGCTCTGCAACTCCTTGAACAGATCTGTGGGATGGTAAGGGGCGCGCACATGGTCCATCCAATCACATGTCGCCGAGCCGCAGATTCTATTTCACACTGCTCATCCAACATGGAACCCTTTAGTCAGATCATGTATGGGATACGTTCATTAACTCTAGTTCCATGATTGAATGTACAGGCGCCCGATCTGCACAAAAGGATTCGCTGGAGAGCGACGTGCCAAGGCAGATGATTTGGCTTATCCATCCTAAATCCCGAGCAGCACTATGCCACTTTGCAGTGCCTCATTCTGGAGGCCAGAGGAAAGCCAGAGAACCCATTATACTGCTCGAAATACTACTGACTATCATGAAGTAGACTTTTGTGCAATGTAGCTACTTAGCACACTACGCCATGCGGACCCCTAATTTCTGTTTTGACTGCACAAAACTGGTGTTCATTCCTGTCATCTGTAAGGTATTTAACTTCCAGTGTTGTTTGTTGGTTATCTGTTTCTTGTTGTGTTGTACTCGTTGCTAGATGTTACATTACATGCTTTAAGTGCCGTAGTAAAGTCGTTTGTTTTCTACAGTTCTTTATATTCCCCTTTATTGCACAGATTTTTTTCATTCTGTTTATTATTTTGGTGGTTCCTGTTTGTTTTGCTGTTTATCATTTTATTTATTAAAAGACCAGCAATCAAAATGTTACACATTTAGAGACCTTTAAAACATTTTGAGTGTTTGCTCGTCTGGTAATATTTACATTTTCCTTCTGTGACTGGTCGATTAGGCCAGTCAAGCATTAATGCAGCATAGATAAGGTATTGGAAATTATTTTTAAAGGTGTTTGAAGCTCAGCCTAGCCCTGTGAGAGTGCTCCTTCGTGCTCCAGTACCCTAACTGATGACGCCATTTCCCACACACTGGATAAACTCCCCTACACCAGTGGTTCTCAAACCTGGGGGACCCCCAGCCATGCCATGCCCATGTATTAGATGTATTACAGAGCTAGCATACCAGAATCAACTTATCGACTAATCATCAAGCCCTTACCTGCTTGAATCAGGTGAGCTAGTTCAGGTTTAGAACAAAACTGTGAGACGGCTGGGGGTCCATGAGGAGAGGTTTGAGAACCACTGCCCTACACAACAGCTAGAGGAATACTCACTATCTAGATGGTTGTGAAAATGTTCAACTCCCTTGACTTAAGTGAGCAATTTCACACGGTAGAGCTGCATCCCCATTAAAACCCTATTTGCTTCATAATGTACTACTACCATTGGCCATAGCACTATGGGCCTTTTTACACTATGACAGATTTCAATAGCTTTCAGCAACATTTTTTGAATCCGCTGAAGTACTTTCCATACTGTTTGTATTTACACTGCAATGACTCCAGGTCCCAATTGTACATTTGTGGGTGTGTAAAGACATTTTGAGCACTTCAGCCAAGCCCATTGACTTACAAGAATTTCCCCTCAATACACATTTCTCCTGGGCTAATAGCAGAGCCACAGATTTGATCTTTCGAATTCCTCTTGTGCGCTACCTGAGGAGGTTGCGTGGAGTTTGAGAGAGACCCAAAACTTTACACACTACAATTGTGTCTTGTCCAAACTTTGGCTCGAGCGGAATCAGAAAATGTTGCTGAAATCTATCGAAATCTATCGTAGTGTAAAAAGCCTCTATGAATACCATAAGCAAGTCTGAATGCCCTATAGATCGCAGAGGACCTGGACTATCGGAAGATGTCTGTTAGTTAGTTCTGACAACCAGACCGGTCCAAACCAGATCAGACTACAGCTAAACTGTGCGAATCTGTTCATGATCATGAAGTCATGGATAATTAAATTGAAGAATCGGAGTTCGTTGAAGAATCAAAGTTCAAATCTATTAGTACATTGAGGGTGATCTAGTTCGGTGCTTATCTCACTACTGAACAAACCTAAGTATGTTTATACAATAAACCAGGAATAGCTGTGTCATCAGAAAACTTGACAAAATAATTATTAAAATGACTCCCATCTGCATTACCGTGCTGAGTAAGCTGTGTGGCTGCATAAACGCTGAAACTGAACTCAATTTAACTAAATAATGAATTTCAGTTCAGTGGCGGGGGGTTTTCAGTTTGCCAGTTGGGGTATTATAACCAGGGACCTTTTGTAAACAAGTAAGAAGCCCTAATAACTAGGCCACCTTAACACTCCACTACACATAATGTATGAGGATGATTCTTTCAGAGATTGAACACAACCTTGCTTCAAGACAAACTGTTAAGGATCTAAGATGTGCTCCTGAATTAAGCTCACACACCATGATCTTTTCAAAACACTGCGTTGCAATGGGGGTCAGAGCAAAATATCTGTTCTCATTGTTTTGTCTTTGAAAAGCCATTTTAGGGAAGGAAGTGATAATGGCTTCTTACCACTAAAAATATGGGACAGAAGGGGAGACTACAGACTTCTGAAAGATAATGCACCAAGACTGAGTTTATCTGCAAACATTTTTAAATAAAAAACATTGCTGCCATCAGGGCCTTTTGCCATGTGTGCTTAAAACTGGCACCAACAGTGTTGATTTCCAGTGTAAGAACACTGTTATGATAACATTGGAAGAAATAACATCAACAAGCCATGAACTGTACGTCAAGTCTTGCATATAAAAAGCCTTTTATGAATTAGCGAGTTCAAGTTTAATGTTCTCATTGTAAAGATGATCTACCCAGAGTAGCCGGCTATATAACCTGGTGTCCAGAAGGTGGTGTGCAATCTTATAACACAAGCCCAAAATAAACCATTAACTTTAAACAACACACAGTACACATACAACAAATAAAGTTTCTGCCACGACATAAAAAAGTCCTTGTCTAGTCCTCATGTTTATGTATGTTGTGTCTATTCCTGCCCGATCCTGTTTGTTTTTCTTGTTCTCATGGCAGTACACGGGTAACCGTTCGTAATGGAAATGCCACTGCATTATGTAGACCATTATATGGTCATTCAAATGTGAACTTTCGTACGTATTTAATGGCCATTCTTCCGGAACATTTCCAAGAATAGACCAGTCGGTTAAAATGGAAAGTACTTCAGGTACATTTAGTTCAGACATAACATGCTAGGTTATTGAGGTTAAGGTTTGGGCAAGGTGAGGTTATGGTTAGGTTAAGGTAAACTGACTATTTTTACTTTGGTAAACATTCAAGGCTTTGTGTTTCCATGGCTCCGGAAACGTACAGGTGTACACATTTCTTGTTTTGTAATATGTTTTACGTATCGCCGTGAGAACAGCCTGGTTTTTGTAATGCTTCATCCGGTTGATACATTACTTCACTTCCTTTGTGATTATCTTCTACTTTGGGCATTCCATTTATTGTAGTGTATCTAATGCAGACTGGGATTCGGTATTTTCTGTCATGAAATGTTGTTAATGTCTGTCTAGGTCCCCATGCTAGCGCACACAAAACAACTTCTTTTTTTTCACTCCAGACAGTCGTAGATTTCTCAGAGGGTTTTTGAGTTCTGCATGATCAATGTGAATAAATCAATGTAATATGATGTGAAAAATTACATAAGATGCCATTACATTAAAGTTAGCTAAATGTATGACATGTTACAAATATTAAAAAATACATGATATGTTATCTGCCATTGTTTGGATGAGCTTGAAGAGGAGTTTATTAGAGGTGCTGCTAGAGGGGAAAGTGACACCTTTTTATCTGACAACACAAGACCAGGCAGCATTTTAGGATCCTATTCTGTATGCACTCAAACTAAGTTCTGGTTAATAAATGTGCAGACAAGTACTGCAGATATATTATGGACATTTTCAGTTTCAATAACAATTGTACATATTGCACTGTGTACTTAATATTTCTCTCCATCGTTTGCACTGGTTGTACTCTCCTAGAGCTTTTTAAAAGGGGTTACTAGGTATATGGAAACATTATTTTTTCAGTTCTGAGGATGCATTTTGGTAACAGAAGTGTCATAACCTGGGGCATAGTGGTTTGAATGTGGGTAAAAGTGAAATAAAAAGCCCTAAATCTTAACAGAGTTGGAAACAACAACAAAGAGCTGCATGATTTAATGGTTTAACAGCTGCAGGCCTTCCTCTAAGCTGGCTTTCCAATTAGAGGCCTAGTGCCTTCACATTGCACTATGGGCCCCAGTCAACATTTGTGCACTATATATGAAAAAGAATGCAATTTGGGATTCAGCCTAGCTCTCAGAAAAAAGGCACTCCAGCACCCACACATAAAGGTCACTGGAGATTAAAAATTGAGAGGATCTCAAGTCGCTGATTACCAGTCAGTTCTGCATGATGGCTCCTAGCACCACATTGACTGCCCTTACATCCACAAACATAATGAAAGAACAGAAGCATGGAGTTACATTAACAGGCTGAACTATCTCTCACATCCAATCAAGTTTATTTTTGTATCATGTGCCGTATACAACAGGTGGTCCCTTCATCAAGACAGGCTTAGTTACAAGCAATTCCTAGCAGTGCAACCTGGATTAGTAATTATATTATGGTAATAACATTAAATAATAATAATAATACAACATACGTATGCACAGGGATGAGGGGTCTGCAGGGTACCTAGAAACTGTAGAATGTGAAGGATACCACGTATCAGATACGTGTAAAATACTGAGGGCTAGATAACTAAGAGGATTATGAGATGTAGCATATTCTAGAGGTGGGGTCAGTTCAAGATGTGTGAGTGGTTCAAGTCTTGCTATATGCCAGTTCAGACTGGCTTGAGGGTAAAAGCTGTTTTTAGTGGAGGGAACAGTTTGCGGTTTAAGACCGTAGCCTTTCATGTTTCCCTGGGCCTTCTGGCACTGTGTGGTATAGCTCTTGGATGGTAATGAGTTTGGTCACCATGGTGTGATGCAGCCCATGGTGAAACAGCCAGTAAACATCATCTTGATGGTGCAGCTGTAAACATTTGCAAAGATTTCAGAGTTCATGACAAATTTTTATTTTAACTTTGTTAGCTTGATGTGGACCTCTGGAAATGGAAGTGTGCACCCGCTTTACTTCGGCACCATCAATTAAGACTCTTCTCACTGCTTCCTGTAGTCCACGATCAGCAACTTGGTGTTGCAGACGATAAGGATGAGTTTGTTAGATTGGCACCACACTGACAGATCTCTGACCTCTTCTCTGTAGGCAGTCCTTCAACTCTCACTACCGTTGAGTTGTCAGCAAAGTTGATGCCGTTGTTGGAGCTGTGCCATGCAGTCGTGTGTACAGGGAGTAGAGGGGACTTAGCACACACCCTTGCGGGGCCCCTTTATTGTAAGTCACTGTGTCAGAGATGATTTTACCTACACTCACCACTTGGAAAGTCTAGTTGCACAGGGCGTATATGTTGCACAGACCTTGCCATGTGCTATTTTGATATATTTATACCAACAACTTGGTAAACAATTTCAACTGACAAACGTAGACCTGATTCACTGTTTACAAACCCATCAGGCATCAAATACTGCCACTTTTCAAGAGATATCAGTCACTGAAGAAACTAAAGCTTATACTGATTTTACTATTTATTACAAACTAATATATGTAAACACCTGTTTTGATGAACCGAAACAGAATATACCTCATGTCTCTTTCCTTTGGGTTAACAAGCCTATAAAACCAACAGGTTTTAAAAGTTTCGACATGAAGAGAAGACGGTGGAGGGGGGTGTGATTCAGTCGGCAGTCTGTTGAAGGAGGTTTACTGAACCGGAAGAAAGAAAGCAGTGCATTAACTAACAGATGTCAATGACTAGAGGAAACAGTCAGATTTCTGAGAACGGACATGAGCAGAAAGGAGCAGCACTTGGGACCAGGCATGTGTGAAATAATAATCAAGTAGCCTATTGAATCTCAAAGAGAGCCTTTAGTCTTTAGGGTTAAACCGTTTTCCCCAGGAAGCCAGCAGCCAGCCAGCTATCCCCTAAAACCAACGTATGGTTATGCACATGTGGGAGTAACAGTTGCCAGTGCGTTGGGTGTAAACAAAAACAAACCACTTCTACAGGGTATGGAAACGAAAACAAAGCGACCGATTGACCATGCAGGCATGATGAAGGGCAGAATAACAGAGCGAGATGGGGGCTTCCGGTCTTGACCTCCTGAATGGAGCCTGTTTGTTGTCTTGTAGGGCAGAACAATGCTGCACTTCTGGCTAAGGAGAAGAGAGCTCTGGGTGATGGAGCAGAATGCTAAACTTCCAGACCCGCGGAGTACTACATAAGTGCATCCCAAATGTCACCCTTTTCCCTGTAGGGCTCTGATCAAAAGTAGTGCACTATACATACCAATGAACATGGTGCCATGAGTGTCTGGTCTCCATATTAATTGAGCTGGCTGTTAACTGAGCCTGTCTCCTTAGGGCCTGGCCAGCAGCTCTTAAAGCTTTCATCTACTGCAGTGTCTCTACAGCAGAATTACACTTTTGTTACTATTGTCTGCCAGGGTACAAATCCCTTGGAACAGGAGGGCACTGATAAGAGTAGTAGAACCCTCTGGGGAATGGAGTACGTATGTGCCCCAAATGTGTCCCCTACTCCCTATATTGGACCCACATATCGTTACTAAGGCACTGCTTAATTATGAGTCTTTGTTTAAGTTGAAAGGTGAATTTGTATTAAAAGAGCCCAACCTGCATGGTTAAGATAAGCTCGTTAGTATTGCTGAAACAAAGAATTAAAAACGTGCAGTGCCATTTCAGACGTTTTTTATTTCATGGATTGACAACCCTTGAATCCATGTCTCAGTCATTATTAGTGGTTACATATACTTGGTTTGTTTTTAGCCATGTGTCTGTTTTAACTGTCTGATGGTGTGATCCTCTGACAGCGGTGTGTTCAATGAAAAAGGAATGAAGATACTATTTGTGCACTGACAACAGTAACTGTACTGCACAAATCTTTGCACTGCAGCCTTTGAAAAACAATCTGTTAGAAGAACAGTGTTTAAAGTTAATTTTAAGTAGTACTCTGGAGAACTGAGTGCCATCTACCGCTGATAGTGTTTTCCATTCAGCTACAGTAAGTCAAAGAGGTAATCTACAAGCACTGATCATTCAAGTACACCAAAGATATTCACAAACAACATCATGTGGGGAGAAAAGACCCCCTTGAATAGCTGCACAATGTCTATTGAGTCATTTGGACCCATGGTGGATGAAAGGGAGGAGGATGTGGGTCTTTTTATAGACTCCCCAGTGTAGTCCTGCCATGTTAGCTCTGGGAACACAATGACGGAGCTTAGGCCTCTTTCTGTGTTACTCTGTATTTATGGGGTCAACCATCTCTACACTAGCACTGTGTTCTGAGGCCTCTGTGGTGCTACACACTAGGTCTATGGAGTCAGCCATTTCTGTACTAGCACTGTAGGCTGATGCTTCTGTGTACACTATGAGCAGTGGGCTCCAGATGGGTGTTTGCTTTCCTCATAATGATAACCCTTTTGTTTTCCATGTACAGCAGTACCTTCAGTAGAAAGGGCTCATATGTAACCAGAAAGGGTTCTCACTGGAACCACAAATGATTTTCCTAGGAACCACAAAAGGCTTCTCCAGGGGGGACAGCTGAAGAACCATTTTTGGAACTTATTTTATGAGTGTATTATAGACCATGTCTGTAGTCTATAGTACATAGAGGCCTCAGACCACAGTAGTAAAGAGACGGCTGACCCCAGTATCGTCCACTGCTAATAAGTGTTAACCCATTCATCTCTGATTCCCATCTCCAAACAACACTTCTGGACTAGAGGCGCACAAATGGCAGCATATTCACTATATGGTGCACTACCTTTCACCAGCACACCTTCCCAAATGACAACATAGTCGCCATGTTCTCCTGTTGCATACAGTGATTACTGTCACATGTATCTGGTCAAATGGAGGGCATTTTAGAGAATAAGCTGCTATTTGGTAGGCGGCACAGACCTCTGTGTGTCTTCGTGCATTCTCTAAATGCACATCTCTATAGGGATGTCCAGATATGTCTGAACGCTTATCTGTATGGAAATCATGGCTTGTACCTCCATCACGTGTTCACTGCCATGGTCAGATGCTGCGAACATATTGATGACCAAAAGTTGAATGAGGCTGATGACTTTCAACAAGGGTTAGTTACCATTTCATCTGAATTACAGTATAGTGGCTTGGACATTAGTATTACTAGTCAGTTGGCTAGATAGCTAAAAGCTAGTGTATTAGCTTGTTCATGCTCCAGATTAGTGTTTGCGCACATACCTACTGTATGTAACTTAAGGCTATGGAGCTTGGCGGCAAATAAAGTATTTCAAACATTAAAAAATGTAGACAGAATAGTTCAATAGCTTCTGTATTTAAACGCTGGCCAAACTAGAGAGAGGTTTGAATATCTGTTCATTGTGTGGCAAGGCTGTCTGGGAGCTACTCATTTAAATGTATGTTGTGAAAAGTGTGTTGTTGAAGTCTGAAAGTTTATGCGTACACTCTGTACTTGTAAATTAGCTGTCAGCGTGCATTGCCCCTGTGAGAGCATGGTAATGTACAGTGCCTTGCGAAAGTATTCGCCCCCCTTGAACATTTTGACCTTTTGCCACATTTCAGGCTTCAAACATAAAGTTTTAAAACTTCTGGAGAGAGTTTGCTGCACTCAAAGTAAAGGGGCTGAATAATTTTGCACGCCCAATTTTTAAGTTTTTTAAACTTAAAAAAGTTTGAAATAGCCAATAAATTTTGTTCCACTTCATGATTGTGTCCCACTTGTTGTTAATTCTTCACAAGAAATTACAGTTTCATATCTTTATGTTTGAAGCCTGAAATGTGGCAAAAGGTTGAAAAGTTCAAGGGGGCCGAATACTTTCGCAAGGCACTGTATATGGTATCGTGGTGCACTCATTTTTAATTGTTCACCTACAACTGTCCTAGGTTGTGAAAAGAGTGTGGAATGTGCTTGAGTTTATGCGTAAATTCTACCTATATAAATATATTTGTTTTCAGTGTTTATGCCACTGTGAGAGCATAATTAGCTATATAAGTATACCGGTTGTGCACTCGCTTCAACTGTTCACCTGCAACTGCATTACATGTATGTTTTTCCAGGATTGTCCATTTAATACTGCATAACACCATCCCTGCTTGGTCTCCCTCTCTCTACACCACACAGCACTGTGACAGCATGTTTCTAGGATACAGGGGCATCTACAGTAGATGTCTGACCGCATGTCTCTAGGATACAGGGGCATCTACAGTAGATGTCTGACCGCATGTCTCTAAGATACAGGGATATCTACAGTAGATGTCTGACTGTATGTGTCTATTGGCTACAGGGATATCTATATACGTCTGAATGCACATGATTTTCGGCTACAGGGATATTTAAAGTAGATGTCTGACTGCATGTGTTTATTGGCTACAGGGATATCTATATACATCTGTATGCACATCTCTTTGGCTACAGGGATAGCTACAGTACCGGTTGATATCTGATTGGATGTGTCTATTGGCTACAGGGATATTTATATATGTCTGAATGTACATGTCTTTGGCCACAGAGATATGTAGATATCTGACTGGATGTGTGTATTGGCTACAGGGATATCTATATATGTCTGTGTGCACATGTCTTTGGCTACAGGGATATCTACAGTAGATGTCTGACTGCATGTGTCGATTGGTTACAGGGATATCTATATAAGTCTGAATGTACAGTGTACATGTCTTTGGCTACAGGGATATGTACAGTAGATATGTCTGATTGCATGTGGCTATTGGCTTCAGGGATATCTATATATGTCTGTATGCACATGTCTTTGGCTACAGAGATATCTACAGTAACGGTTGATATCTGATTGGATGTGTCTATTGGCTACAGGGATATTTATATATGTCTGAATGCACATGTCTTTGGCTACAGGGATATCTACAGTAGATGTCTGACTGCATGTGTCGATTGGTTACAGGGATATCTATATAAGTCTGAATGTACAGTGTACATGTCTTTGGCTACAGGGATATGTACACTAGATATGTCTGATTGCATGTGGCTATTGGCTTCAGGGATATCTACATGTGTCGGTATGCAAATGTCTTTGGCTACAGAGATATCTACAGTAGATACTGTATTTCTGAATGCATCTGTCTACTGGCAACAGGGATATCTATATACGTCTGTATGCACATGTATTTGGCTACAGGGATATCTACAGTAGATGTCTGACTGCATGTGTTTATTGGCTACAGGGATATCTATATACGTCTGAATGCACGTCTTTGGCAACAGAGAAATCTACAGTAGATATCTGACTGCATTTGTCTATTGG
>JACXGM010004345.1:8474-38469 GCA_016801145.1 Umbra pygmaea | reverse complement strand
CGCTTGCTGGTTTACACCTGCTTTTAAGAGGCGGTAAATTCCCCCCGCAGAATAGAGGCGCGCTCTTACTGGCAGTCTTTGTAAATACCACGGAATATATAATTAGGCGCACTTTACCGTATCCTCCCACCTTTTTGCGTGGAACTCCCACTTTCCCCATGACCCTCCCACGAACGCATATTGAAAGCGCAACTTGTCTGTTGTCGCTCATGTGGCACGCAATCTGCGATTTTACCCAAGTGCGCCTGGTTAGTAAATAGCCCGCATTGGTTACGTCCGTCTTTGCGACCAATTAGCGCCTGAAAACAGGCGCAAACGGCTTGATAAATCTAGCCCAGTGTCTTTATTAATGAGTAAACTTCCGCAATTTTTCACATTTATCTTTAATCCGAAACAAGTAACGCTTAAAGCTATTTAAGCTAAAGTTAAAGTTAAAGTCAGAAAACTTACCTCCCAGTGTAAAAAGTTCACGCATTTGGCGGATGGAGGCTGCTAATTTCCCACCCTGTCTGAATCGCAACGGGCAACAATATAGACCAAAAAAATTGATTATAAAATTCATTTTCAACAATTTTAATAATAGATTTTAATTGATTTCATCAATTTGTTGTTGCAGCACTACTTTCCATGGTTCACAACATCCAGCCAATTGAAGAACACTCTTCAGGACGTAGGCATTTCATTATCCAAGTCATATAGAGAGAAATAAAAAGATCACTTCATGAAAGCAAATATAGTGGGTTCACCACAAAAATACAAAGTCCAGATTAGACTTTGCCAGACAACATCTACAAAAGCCAGCCCAGTTCTGGAACAGCATTCTTTGTACAGATGAAACTAAGATCAACCTGTACCGGATTGATGGGAAGAAAAAAGTAGTATGGAGAAGGCTTAGAACGGTTCATGATCCAAAGCATACTACATCATCTGGAAAACATGATGGAGGCTGTGTGATGTCATGGGCATGCATGGCTTCCAATGGCACTGGGTCACTAGTGTTTATTGATGTGACAGAGACAGAAGCAGCCGGATTAATTCTGAAGTGTTTAGTGATATACAGAATTATCTGCTCAGATTTGGTTTATTCAGCGAAGTTGATTGGATGGCACTTAACTTTATAGATGGACAAAGCAACCCAAGAGTTTAAGGCAAAAAAAGTAGAATATTCTCTAATGGCCTAGTGAATCACATTGCATTTGATCCCCTGAAATAAGGGGATTGTGTATGAAAATGGTTGCAATTCCTAGATGTTTCACACAATATTTTTGTTCAACCCCTTGAATTAAAGCTGAAAGTCTGCACTTTATTTGGATCTCAGTTTCATATTTCCTGACCTAACTGTACTTAGGTAGTGTTCTTTCAGATGCTCAACCCACTGAAAATGGATCCTCTCTAGGTTTGTTCCTGGGAAACAAATTACTGGGAAGTTTTTCCTAGCCACTGTGGTTCAATTCCGCCTTTTTGCTTGCTCTTTTGGGGTTTTAGGCTGGCTGTCTGTAAAAGCACTTTGTAACTGCTGATGTACTAAAAATGGCTTCATAAAATGTATTTAATTGATTGATTGAACACGTAATGTGTTGACATCACTTGATTAGTGGTGAGACATTTTGTTTTGTTTAAATATTTGTGAAAAAAAATGTTATAGTAGAATAGTAGGAAGCATAGGCTAGGGAGACAGATATATAAAACATTTATATACTAATATTTGACATATTTTGTGGAATTTTTGGGGGCCTTTTGCTACTGTGGGTCACCTAGTTTGCCTGAAGGATGCCCTGGCTCAGCCAGCCCATTAGTACATATAGGAAGTTGAACCTCCGCCAGTCTTGTATCTTGCAGACTGAAACCTAGAATCGCCCCTAATTTGGCTGCATCCATTTTGCCCTTAATTCTGACCAGTTTCCCAGTCCCTGCTGATGATTAGCAACCCCACAACATGATGCTGCTACCACAATGCTTCACCATGAATATTGTGTTTTCAGGGAGATGAGCAGTGTTAGCTTAAACCCACACACAAATTTTGGTCTCATCAGCGTCCAGATTACAGTTTTATTTCAGCTACAGATCTCTCCAGCTCCTTCAGGGTCACCATTGGCTTCTTGGTTGCTTCACTGACAGATGCCCTCCTTACCCAATCATTGAGTTTTGGTACTTAAAGTAGAACATACAGTAGAAGATAAATTACCCCGTTAAATTTGAAATTGTAAGGGGGGTCCACGTGGAATAGTGGAGCTGCTGACAAGGCAGGGTCAGTGAGAATTGGGAGGGGAGTAAAAAAAGGTTTAATTTATTGTAGTGATCAAGTGATCAAGCTTTCTTCCAAGACCGTGACCAAGAGAAATTATATGGACAATTTAGGACTTTCAATTCAGTTGCTGACAGACTTTCTCCACATGAAAATGCCCGACACATACATTGGTGCTCGAAAATCTGTGAACTCTTTAGAATTGTTTTATATTTCTGCATAAATATGACCTAAAACTTAATCAAGTCATAAAAGTAGATCCCATTTAAACAAATGATACAAAATGTTATACTTGATCATTTATTTATTATGGATCACTGTCCTCAATAAATAAATGACTACGTATAGTATTTTGTGTATATTGATTAATTGAATTCTCTTTATATACTTTTATGACCTGTGAATATCTGATTATGTTTTAGGTCAAACTTATGCAGAAATATAGACAATACTAAAGGGTTCAGAAACATTCCAACACCACTCTGTTTCACTTCTGACCGTTGTGTGTATACAACGTAATTGATGGAGTAACCTCATTGTTGCAGTAGAAAATCACATGAAATAGTCCATGTCTTTCCCTACTGAGAGATATGCTGCCCAGAGTACAGGAGTAAGTAGTCAAACACAACTACCTTGTCACTTCGTTCTTGTGGGATTTCATGTGCACATATTCGATGGAAAAATTGCACAAAAAGGTTTAGGTTTACTCAAGAGGTAGGTAAAACTGCTTTGAACTAGCGTTTTCAAACAACTTAAATGACTGCCATTCAACATGTAGTACTGATGAATTCTGCAGTTAAGAAACACTAATATTCTGACACTGGCAATTCTGACATGTCTCTGGAATATAGAGTCATATTAAATAGATGTATCATCAGATGTACTGTATTACTTAAAATGTGTTGTTAAGAATTGAATGGACCGCATATCAATCAATCAATCACATTTTAAGTAGCTCTTTTTACATCAGCAGATGTCACTATGTGCTTATACAGATACCCGGCCTAATCTCCCAAGAACTGTAGTAGCCCATTGAATTAATATCAGTGATACTAGTGAGCGATTTGTCTGAGATTCAACCAGAGTTATTTTCATCTCCACCCAAGACTTCAGTCTGTCTTTAGCAATGCTTAATAAGAGGTGCCATCACCATGCCCTATACACATTTGGTGCCAGATAGAACCAGTCCATGGTCAGGCATGTCATTGTCAGTCTCCTGATCCTGGATCATCCCTGCTTCCAGTAGAGGGATTTGGTTACTATCAAGACTGCATTGGTGAAAATCAAAGGGAGGTTTGCCCATCCTTGACACTAAATTATTTCACACGTTGCATCTTTTTCTAACAAAAGACGCATTTATACACGTATGCAACAGAAAGACATAAATGACAAGAAAAAGTATAACACTGACAATCTGTAACAAGACGGTGTGCAATTGTAATCTTGCAAGCATGACTCAGCCTTTCTTATAGGTGACTTGGGACTTACAGTCCCGCATTAAGTCCTAGGCACATTGAGATGCAGTGCATTTTTCTAATAAAATCAGCTGGTAAATTGTTCCAAGCATCTTGGAGAACTTGCCATAGTTATTCTACAAACTTTGTCTCGCTTGCATCTGTTTTCCAGGTAAATTTTGTCATCCTCAATGATGTTGAGAATTAGGCTGAGTGGAGGGAGGCCTTACCATCTACTGCAGAACTCCTTGTTCCTATTTTCACTGAAGATAGTCCATCTTGAGCTTGGCCTTGTGTTTGGAGTGATTGTCTGGCTGTTGAATGAAGTTGTGACCAATTAAACACATCCCCGTTTTTTTGCATGATGTTCCTAGGGTGCCGAAGACTTTTGCACAGCACTGTCCATCCATCCATCCATCCATCAGCAAGATCTGGCAATTGCTATAATTTTAACTTCATTATCAAATAGAAAACAGCATAGATTATACTTGTAAGCAAACTAATGTTATTTGTTTACATTTTAAGCCTACTGTATGATTGTAATCAAATACACCTTGCTAATGTTCTGATTTCAAGTTTATGATTGCACTACAGTATGTACTGTACATTACAAAAGCAATTCCAGTTAGAGAAGCTGCCACCACATAAATTAAAGGGTTATTATCATGAAAAACATTTTTATTTTGTTTATATGTATTATATGTTGTGAATTAAGCATGTTTTACATTTTTGAAGGGGTGAGTCTAAGCTGAAATCGAGGGGGAGAGTTACTCTTTAATCACTGTAAGGTCATTTACATTTAGGGGTATGTTAAATTCGGAGTCACAGGTCGTACATAGGAACAGAATAAAATCCCTCTATATGGAAATTCAATACCAACGTTCAAACAGATTGGTACTGGTGCAGGGCCTGTTTAGAAATTCATCCTAAATAAAATATTTGAAATCTGATCAAATAGTCGGAAAGAAAGGGCTTAGGCAACATTTAAAAGAAAAATATTAAGTTATTAAATATGAAACAATCCACTGTTGAACTAATAGCAAGAGTTATATATATTTAGGTTTGGATAAATTATTTGTATTATTTTTTATTATGTCTAATACATTCTGTAACCAGAAGCTTTCATATATTTTATCGGTACTATCATTTTGTCTTTTGCAACCAAGCTTGTCTAGTTTGCAACATGGTGTTATTGAAACCCATGAAATCCAACAAAAAATGGAAAGAAGGTTTTGGGTTCAGTTATGAAGTAGGCATAGTTGTGTAATTGTGCCATGACAACATTTAAATATCTTGGATTTTAGATTCATGTAATCTTTTTGGATAGATCCTAAGTCAGCATCCTTTAATTTCCATTCATTTTGGGGGTAGAATTTCCTTTTAAAAACTCACCAGACCTCTACCTGTTTGCTATTAGTGCAGTGTTCTTGTATCCTGTCCTTCTGTAAAAGCTGTACATTTTAACATTTTATTCATATCATTGCTGCTCATAAAAATAAACCACTATTTAGTCCCTTCTAACCCCGACAATAGCTTAATACAATAGAGTCCTAAAATAAGTGTTTGCCTACTTTGAGTTGAGTAATTTTTTTTGTCATTTAAGTCATTTAAGTCATGCGCTGCACATGTGTTGAATACAAATATTTAGTCATCAACCCTGAGCTTCTCACCTACTTAAAATATCCCCTGGGGAGGATCCTGGACCTTTTACAGAGTAAACATGTTTTTCTAGAGTAAATATTTTGTTGACAGTTTTTCTCCCCAAGTAATACCCACAATTCATGACTAAAGCCCTGCATCATTGCAGCAACTCCAGGCAAACTCTGGTCTGGACAGTCAGTGTCTGAGTATATGACCTCAGCTCATTCAACTATGACGTCTTGACAGTAATCCTTACGCGGAAATTTCAGGAGGCCATGGCAAGGAGTCGCTATAGTGCGAAGAAGCAAGGATGCTTCTCGATTTCTAATCCCCTGAATCCGTACAGTAATGGCCACTTGCATTCTGGGCTAATCTGCAGGCAGGATTTAAACATTGGTCTCACAATCTAAAGATGTCTGAAAATTGGAGTGGTCATATTTGAAGCCCATTTGTCCTGGGTTGAACTGCAGTTGAATAACTGCAAGGAATGGCCCCGGCTGGTTTAGTAGTCTTAAGTTACTGACCCTGGCACACATGTAGAAGTTATCATGGAGTTTAATCAGTAGTGTTTTATTGGCTAAACCTAACATTGTCTTCCACGTCTATCCAAAATGGTGTGATCTGTTTAATAACAATTAAAAAACGTGAGCAGTGTGAATGTCAAAATATATAAATATAAAATGAGAGTGGTTGTTTTCTGGGTTGGAGAATGCCCAATGGAGCAAAAATGTATATTCTGCTCAAGAATGTACTGTATTTTCTGCTAGGTGCAACTAATTTTCACACAGTATCATTCTGTGGGCCCTGTCTACTGTTTACCTATACAGATCAATTTCATCGTTGGTACATTACTGGAGCTGTGGCACAATATTTTCATTGTATTGTACACAATAGCATCTGTGTTTTTCTGTGCATTTGACTATAAACTTGAACTTAATATGAATATGTAATCCATCTGCTGACTAAAAGCTTCCTTGTCGAAGAAGCAGTGTGAAAACAATCACATGGCTCTGCGACATGTGGTTGAAGAGACCATGTGAGCACCCTCAGCCATCCTCCACCTGTTGAGGCATTGCTAACAAGGTAGGGTCAGGGGGAAATGGAGCCAGGTACAGTATATAAAACCGTTATATACTAATATAGATATGAAATGGATATGACCAATTAGAGGGGTGAACAATGGGTAATAATTAAAAATAAATTTAAGTGAATTAAATAATTACAGATTAGGGATGTGAGCATTTTATTGCCAACTATCATACTGAAGCTATTTAATCAGCTTGAGCTGCACTGCAGATGTGCCGTACATGACTACGTAATGAGGGAAATCAGACAGAAAACATCTGCTTGATATTTATTATGTACTTGGTATTTATTGTCTTCTGATTACATAGTAGTTGTCATGTCACTTCATTAAACTGACAGAAGCTAGCTAAATATTTATATGTATGCTAATTGAGAATACAAAACTTTTTACCTACAAAGCTAAACAACAAAGCCTACCTGTTTCTTTCTGTAGCCTATCCTTCTCATGTAACATTTATGCGTACATTTTCTTTTAATCTTCAATTGATTAGTCCAGAAATATCTCCTAATGAATTTTCTGGTTTTGTGATATATTGAACAACCTAGCCATATGCTAATTCAAGTGATCTTTTACAATATTGTTTTTCTCATTTTCGTTCGCACCAAAGATTTATAAAATTTGCCCATTTAAATATTTCGGAAATCTGTCAGCTTTTAAAATTTCTAATGGTTACAAAAACACAAAAGGACAAATAAGGGTTAAACAAATAAATAATAAGAATAAAGCAGACCAAAATAATAAAATCACTGTAGGGAAAGCTAAGTGAAAAATGTTTGTTTTTAATATTTTTTTATTCCACGGGTTTTGGCCTTTGTGATGTGCTGTTGCAACCTTTTTCAAAGGCTGGGGTATAAAAGCTGGCTTAGCGTATCTCTTTGTATTCAGGTATGGAATAGTTAAAAGACTAGTACTGGGTGATCTGAGGGCAGCGATTTAGGGAAAGTTTTGTCAGCTTCTCCGAACAGGAAGGATGATGTGAAAATTTTGTAATTTAGTCCATGAACTGAGCTTACAGATGATGGCCAAATGACAATGATTTAAAATTAATTATTATTCATCTTCAATATTATTCTTCTTCAATCTATATTCAACAATCCATCAAAGAGTATCAAACTGTCATGTTACAGTATTTGCAGAAACGTTAATAGCTTTAAACACTTTTGTACTGCCAATTGTATAAGCAGCCATCTGAAAGCCACATGAATATGTATGATATTATTTCCTGGAGTTGTTTTCTGAAGGACTTGTCAAACTGTTTGTTATAGGACCTGACCTGACATTTGATAAGGTATTTGAATATAAAGCTGTATTTCATTAAAATACTATTTTTATAAACTGACATTTATTCACTTCAAAACTTGATATTTGTCAACTCCGTGTGACACAATATAAAGTAATTTATTTTAATTTGATCAATTCAACAAGGGTGTAAAGTATGTATGTATCTAATAATGGTGTTTCTTAGCAGAGTAAAGTAAGAAAATGCATTATACATTTTTGTTATGATTTCACACTATTTTGGAAAGTGGCATTTCAAAATAACTTAATTTTGTATACTCATTTTTATTATTAAACTTATACAGAAGTTAAGTGTTGCAAATCCAACTACATTATGTTTTGCCACAGGCTTTCATACAGGTAACCAATCTATAAAAAAAAAAAAATTGTCGTTTTTGCTCTTTTCAAAATTTCAATTTTTTTTCTTTTATTACTTTTATTTCCCTTGAATGCCTTTTCTGTTTTTTTCTTTTCTCCCTCTGTTGCAAGAGCATGTCTGCTTTGTGATGCTCTTCCATGCTCTGGTCTAATCTGGGGGTGTGTCTACTTGCTGCATTGCATTCTGCACAGCCCTGGACTCAATTTTATCTAAATGTTTTTCTGAGCATCCCTTCAATACGTCCTGCTATGCCTCTGTTCCCTTGGTCCTAATTCTCGTATTTGTCTGACTTTTTGTTTTGGACCCTGTTCTCCCACCTTTGTCTTTCCTTTTCGAGATTGTCCCTTCTTGCTGTCTGGGTCAATGTTTACTTCGTCTTATTGTCTGATACTCCCAATTTTGTTTTCTTTGCTCCACTGATGGAATTTTTTTCTAGCCATGTTTGCCTACAGTATAGATGAAAAATGAATGTTAGCCTGTATATTAATTTGCATCATGTTAGTTAACATGTATTAGCGCATAATGATGTTAATCAGTAGTTTTGCATTACATATTGAGTTTTTGGGAGCAATTTTCAATTATGTCAGCTTAGATGTCAACACCGTCGGACATACAGTCATGGTCAAAAGTTTTGAGAATGACTGATGGCAGCCCATTCTTGCATAATCAATGCTTGGGTTTTTGTTTTTTGTCCACCCGCCTCTTGAGGATCGACCACAAGTTCTCAATGGGATTAAGGCCTGTGGAGTTTCCTGGCCATGGACCCAAAATTTTTATGTTTTGTTCCTCAACTTATCACTTTTGCTTCATAGCAAGGTGCTCCATTGGTCGTCAATATACTGTACATGGATGGTTGGAGGAAGTTGCTCTCAAAGGATGTTGGTACCATTCTTTATTCATGTCTGTGTTCTTTGGCAAAATTTTTAGTGAGCCCACTCCCTTGGCTGAGAAGCAACTCCACACATGAATGGTCTCAGGATGCTTTACTGTTGGCATGACACAGGACTGATGGTAGCGCTCACCTTGTCTTCTCCGGACATGGTGTTTTCCAGAGGGCCCAAACAGTTGGAAAGGGGATTCATCAGAGAAAATTACTTTACCCCAGTCCTCAGCAGTCCAATCCCTGTACCTTTTGCAGAATATCAGTCTATCCCTGTTTTTTTCCTTCTTGACACCAGGCCTTCCTCAAAGTCTTCACCTCACTGTGCGACAGAAGCACTCATACCTGCCTGCTGCAATTCAGCAAGCTCTGCACTGGTGGTGCCCCAATCCCGCAGCTGAATCAACTTTAGGAGACAATCAAGGAAGCACCAGGACCTTCTTGGGTGCCCTAATGCCTTCTTCACAACAATTGAAACTAGGGATGTTAATGATTAATCGACGATCGATTGATTGATCGTTAAGAATTTACTCGATACAATCAAATCTGAAAACGAGCAACGGGTTGTTTCACATTATAGTCTAGCAATGAGTATATTTTCAATTAAGCGCCACCAGGGGGCGCAAATTCTGATTCTGCCGCGAGCAGCATCAGCATTGAGTCTGCTGCTAGTGCTTCTGGCATTAACGTTACGAGTCAGAAGCTACATGTCCACGATCCATCCGCTTTGCAAAGTGATGAGACCCGGGAGCAATCAGTTACAGCTACCCCAATCAGTGCCTGTTTACCAAGCCCAAAACATGGATGTTTTGTCACAGCAGCAAATATCCTTGGTATGTGTTACATCAGCCACTCAATATGACATTGGCAATGTAAAGACTGATGAACTGAAAAGTGCATCCGATTCTGTCAAAATAAAACCATTACAGTCTACGTTTAGTTTGGTCTTGCCGTTGCATAGTGCAGTTACTAGCTAGCTTAAGGAATAATTATTGACATGATGAAAGAACCGCGTTTCCTTTTAAACTTAATGCCGACCTTTATTGCACGGTTTTCTGAGTTTGATTAATATTAATATAGTTGTTTTTTATCTATCTCTCTTCCTCATGCACTCACTCGTTGAGTAGACTGCATAATTATACACATTGTGCATGCGTTTTGGGGACTGTTCTTGTGTTTACTATGAAATAGAATACTGCCGCTATCCCTGTTAATTCCACATGTATACTCGAAAACCTCAAGGTTTCTGCCCTCTCATTTGCTACAGCTCCTCACGGGTATCACAAAAATATCAATCATGCCAGTAAAATATCGGGGAGTCTGGGCAACTTAAAGACTAGCAAAGCTGTACCTACTTTGGTGACGGGAGCTGTTATTTAGCGTTGTCTGGGACAGCTATATCATCAATAAACTCAAATATTACATGGCTTAAATGTTAAATAGAGGAGCTGTTTTGTTAGCATAATCAGGAACCGCATTTTGCCTTGTAACGTTTTACTGCGGTTTCAGCTGTAATATGAGTCCTATAAGATGTCTATAGTTTGTTTTACGTTACATTTTAATAACGATTAATCAATGGTTGATCGTTAACGTTATCAATGCTCGATTAAGGGAAGTTCCTACATTTAGCAACCCTAATTGAATCTCTTTCCTTGAAGTTCTGGATGATCCGATAAATGGTTGATTTAGGTGCTGACATCACTGACATGATGGCAGCTGGTCATTTTGTGGCAGGGCTGAAATGCAGTGGAAATGTTTTTTTTTGGAATTCAGTTCAATTTCATGGCAAATAGGGACTTTGCAACTACTTGGAATTAATCTGATCACTATTCATGACATACTGTATTGTATGCATATTGCCATCATCAACACTGAAGCAGCAAACTTTGTGGATATCAATACTTGTGGCATTCTCAAAAATCTTTTTGACCACAACTGTATAATCTGATGGAGTTGGCGCCTGACTGAGTTGACAAAATGACATGTTACTTCTTCAATGAGCTGCTTCTATTACCTAAACTAAAATATCAACATTTATTCCACAATTCCTCAAATATCAACACAATGTGGTAAACGCCCAGCACGTTATGCTCTATCAATGTACACCCATGTAAGAAAGGAAACTGTCTTCCGCTTGCTAAAGATTTCTCCCTTCAGAAAGCATGGCATATCTCCTTGTCAGAAGTGATAGAAGTTCTGCCTGAATGGTTAATGTATCAGAATGGATGGATCACATGTTCATGTGTACTGCATGCATATAGATAGAAGTATTTGGCTTGCCTATAGCAGTGTTTCTCAAATGGGGTTACATGTACCTCTATGGGTACTTTGGAGTTCTGCAGGGGGTACATTAATTATTTGCAAAAATGCTTATTTAAAAATATGTCATGCATAATTCCTAAAATAATTATACTATAATAATTACTGAATTAAGTGATGGATTCTAAACATTTAATTGAAATGTAGCAACTAAATAATTTTGTTTAAAAAAGGTTGTTGTTTATTGAATATATCACTGCCAGCGCTGTATTGTACCCCTTATATAGACTTTGTTCTACCAAAAATGTTTTTGTGCTGGTCAAGGGGGTACTTGGCTTAAAAATGCATTTCACAGGGGGTACAATATTGAAAAAAGTTTGAGAAACACTGGCCTCTAGGATAATCCTTTGATACTTGGATTTAAAGAGCATCATGACATACAGTAGTTTTCTTCAACATGTCAGCTTATTTCATCGATTTCTTTCATACAGATTTGTTACATATATGATCTAAAAGTACAGTACTGGATATTTGTCATCTGTTTTTATGAGCTAGCATAGCAAGGACTCGGCTCACAATAAAGACACCTTCCTCTATGAAGAAGTATGGTAGATCCAAATGTCAAGTTTAAAATGATTTCTGGTTCAGTGTCAGTTTCTCCTACCTGAGAGAAGGACATAGACAAAGCTATTGGTAAAATTACTGGCTACCTACAATAATACTTGGGGCAATAACGTATTACAATTACACTACGTCATATCTTTCTTTATTAAATACCACAACAAACCAAGGAAATGAAAACATCACCACCTGTAAAACTCCCACTTAAAGGTTCATCTGGGTCAAGTGGAGTCTCAAGTGCCTCTGAAAACGTCCAGACCAGTAGCTGCACAGGTTAGAGTGCAGGGCAGTGAATCAGTGTGTCCTCTGCTCTGACACTTGTCTCAGAAAGGAGCCCTATCTGGGAAGATGCAATGTAGATTGGTTTGGTACAGTCTAATGTATTAAGAACCTTTCCAAGCTACACACTTCCAGTCTGATATGGAGATTTTAGACTATTCCTCCCCCTCCCATTAAACAACATCATTACGCTCAGAACCGGAGTGAATGGAATGTGTGCAAATCAAAAAAACAATTGGTTTTGTTCATTGCGCACCATTCCATTCACTCCGGTTCCGAGCGTAATACGAGCCCGTCCTCCCCAATTAAGATCCACCGACCGCGGCTGAACAACATATAGTGTACATTGTATGGTTTCTATTTCTAATTGGTGAAAACAATATGTACACGTGTCCCTCAAATTAAAGATGAGCGTATATTTAACATCATAGTAATTGTTTTATTTCATATCCAAACCATAAGCAACACATTATGGTCTGTAATATAGTCTGAATATCCAAGTTCACAGGTGCCCAACTTAACACAAGGAGTCACTATAGTGCGATTTGACAAACCAGTCCTTTCCAACCATACTGGACTGCTGTATGGATTCAAACGCTTGGCTGCAGTGACTCCAGTGCACTTCAAATTCGTAACTTCAGCCACTGAGCGCACATGGGTTTGACAACACAAACTTTACAAATTGGAAATTGGTAGTGAACGGTGATACTAGTTTGTCGTTTATAACACGAGGGGTCAAGATTTGTTTTCTTAAGGCGCGAGAGACTATTTTGAAATCTGAGTGGACGCAGGCGTATTTCAAGAGTTAACAAGTGAAGTAAGGATTGGGAAATGGTCTCCAGGTATTGTCTGGAAAAGGAAATAGGGAATATGATAATGTAAGCTGGTTGTCAGGCAGCTGAAGATATTCAGGATTGCATCGGAGGAGGAACAAGTCAAGGCATAGGGTAGTTTAGTGAGTAAGACGAGTGATCACTGTGAATGAGGAGCAGATGTTTTCAACCTTCTTTCAAAGTGGTTGACAAAGTCCTCCGCAGAGAGAGAGAGGCGGGAGGGGAAGAAGTGGAGGATTAAGAAGAAGAGAGAGTGTGGAAAATAGTTTCCCAGGGTTGGAGGCCGAGGTTGGAATTTAGAGTGATAGAAAGCAGTTTTTAGAGTTGAATACAGAAAGAGTAGAGAGGAGGGTTTGGAAGGATGTTGGGTCTTCCAGGAGTTATGAAGCTCTTTCCGGTGAGCCTGCAGTGATTCACTTGGTCCATCAAGCAGGACGTGAGGTTTGGCTTATCATGGAGGCAGGGAACAGGGAGAGTAGGGTGGAAGAGGCCGCGTGAGGAGCCTAAAGCAAGTTGGAAGTTACAGTAGCAGAAGGGAGAGAGAATCGGATAGAAGATGAGAAAGTACCGGGGAGGGGGAGTGAATATTGCCATGGTGACCATCCGACCACCCTGTTTCTGTTTATCAGCCTTACACTTTTTTCTCCTTGATGAATTCAGAGCGTAGTCACACTTCAAAACATGTTTTGGGACTAAAGGCCATGGTGTCGTCTCTGGTTTTCATTGTCTATCTTGACCCCTTCATGTTTAACCTGTTTGCCGGTATGTATCTGCTCTGTGTTTGTGTTGTTTACAGGTGGTTGAAGGTCACCTCGTCCTTGTTGTGGCGTTTATTATGTGGCATTCTTAGTGTTATCTCTTGAATTCAGCTCGTGTAGCTTGTCATGGAAGGATTCCAGTGTAATTAACCTGCCTGGTACAAAACCTGCCCCCGCTACAAGGGTTAATTCATCTGCTCACACTGAAAGGGCAACATGCCATCTTCATCACAGCAAACACCTCGTCTCTGGTAAATACACACATACATTGTAGAAACCAAGTGTTAGGACAGTGACTCTGGCTGTACTCCAGTATTTTGGAGTTTGTTATAGTGGTCTATAAGTGGTTCTCTAACTTCTTTGGTTACTGTACCACCAAGGGTCCTATAGAATGCCTGGTTGGGAAACACTGCCCTGCGTGGCGTGCAGAATTACTTCCATATTTGCTGCATTTTACTGTAGGAGACATACAGTGTCAATTATTAATATTACTGAACTATATTAGAATTACTGAAAACTAATGACGTACTATTTAGATTTGTTGATTTCCGTCTGAATTGCGTGATCTTCTGCATTCTTCGCAACACAGAATTCACAGGGCCCTAGTGAATGTAACAGAGTTAAGAATGTATCGTAATCTCACTTTAGAGCTAGCTAGAAATGTCACAGATGGAGCTATAAAATTGCATCTCACTAGAAGCAACGTGATGACTTAATTGACACTAGCGCAGCCAGTCCAACCTGTCTGCCTGTCTGCCTGTCTGCCTGTCTGCCTGTCTGCCTGTCTGCCTGTCTGCCTGTCTGCCTGTCTGCCTGTCTGCCTGTCTGCCTGTCTGCCTGTCTGCATATGTTTGTCTGTGCTTCAGCATCTATTCTGTCAGCCCAGTAGAACATGTCAGAGTAATTATACAAAACAGATACAGGACATCATAGGGTTTGAATCTAAGTTGGGGGTGGACAGACTTCAGCCATCCATTTAGCCCCATTAAAACATACTTCATTTCAGTTGAATGGTTTTATATCAAGGCTTCCACTGTGGCTTGGAAGAACGTCAGTTCCCTCATACCCTGGTGACATTTTAGAGACGTTTGCTTGAATATCCGCTATATGCTGAGGCTTTCAGCAGTCTGTTAGCTCCCACCGATGTGCTTTACCCACCCCACCCCCCTCAGATGGGCTTCTATTGGTTCTATGTGTGAGGAACATGTTTTTTGGGGGGGAAAACAGCCCAGAAAGGTTTATAACATTGGTAACGTAGTCATCAACTGCATACTATTATTTAGGTGTGTATTCTTCGGTCAGCAGCACCATAATTAAAACAGATGGACGGAGGGTTGTGTACCTTTTTTTAGGAACTCAAATTGCAAAGCAGCCCTCTATCTGGTTTATTTAGTTCTACCAACTATGAATACCTTTAGGCAACATTTAATATGTGCTGCATTGGCTGAAAAGTACAGGCGTGTGGAAATGTAATCTCAGGAGTGTTCATGTAACAGTTTAGTTTAATTTATTAGCCAACTTTGCACTGAGAAAACAGCTTTATCAATGCATTCATGATTTAGTTGCCTAACAGGCTGTGCAGAATAAGGCGACCAGTATGCACTTTCTATGTAACTCGGAAGAAAAATCTTTATAAAAAAAATGCACATTTTGCTTGAGTAAGCAGTTTGTGTGCTGTAGAACCATTCCATTTAGAATTAATAGGAGAGGATAAAGATAATGTGAGAGCTTTATGTTAAACCAAGAAGATAACTTCATTTAAAAGAGTAGGGTAGCGGAAGCAAATAAATATAATGAAAGAAGGATGCTAGAAAAAAAGTATAATGCACAGATATTTTGCTTACCAGTGGTACCTGCTAATGTGTGTATGCAACCTATGAAATGTTTACATTTTGAAAATAAGGAGACGTGAGGCAAAATGTGAGAGATGGGGCCAGAGACCGGATAAAGTAAATGGAGGCATATAGTGGCTTAAAAAGTGGTCAGAGTTTTATGTCACTGGTCTGGATGACATGTTTACAAGGCTCTAAACTTGAACTACTTCAGTTTTACTCGACCACATAGAACATTTTAACCAGTGTTTTCTTCCTCTCTAATATTTCCCCCCCTTCTTTTCCTAATATAGTTCACTTTTCAGAATATCACTCATTGATAATGTAAAATGTGGATTCTTCTTTTAACTGTTACTTGTCACTGCATGGATCTGAAAGGGCAGACATTGTTTTTCTCCTTTTATGTTAGAAACATGCATGCACTGGATAATTGAGTAAGCATAGATGGCAACGACAACAGTTGTTTCCATGAGCTCAACTACATCGTTATTTTACTAGACACACACCCCTGGGAAGCTCTGTTTTCTGTCTCTGATTACAGGAGAAAGCAGCTCTCAAGACAATGAACAATGGCGCTGTGATGGGCCAGAATCCCACCACACTACCTGCCTCTGCCTTGTCTCATAGCAACTGTCATTTCATGCGTACTATGCTTATCAGTTTGCTGCAAAACCAAAATGATTTTTCATCAGTCCTAGACAGTGTTGGTAGATGAATATACAGGTAGGATTTATTTGCCCTCGGTAGCTTGCTGTCTCGCAAATGTTCGACCCTATCTAAAGGGGAAAGAGTGTACACATTGCGGTAGTTCAGGATAATATTTGTTTTATTTTATCTTCTATCTTCGTTGTGATGGGTTCACTGACTTCTAGTCAAAACCCAGACATTCTAGAAATTTCCTACAGGGAAGTAGTCCCACAAAATGTTCTCCTCCCTGCTCCCTCTCTCATCCTCTGTGTCATATTTTGGAATTGAGCATGTAATATCGCCCACACACACTAGGCCTCCTGCGTAGTTCAGCTTTCACATTTTTTTCTCCTCGTTCTCTACCTCTTTTTTTGCTTTTCACAAAGACTTCATTCTGTGCCTGGTCTCCCCTGACATTGGCCAGCTGGCTTTCATCTTATGTCTAATAAAAACAGTGAGACTGTGCAAGAAGGAAAGAGATCTGACTATAAAGGCCTGTACAGTAATACTTTGAGGAAAACTCAACACCATCCTTAAATAAAAGATTGTCTCCCTGTTTAACACTTGCTCTGAGATAAATTCAGCATGAAAGTGGATTGTTGAAGCTTGAATAAATTGTAGTGACCTACCTAGTCCTGATGGATCATTCAAAACTCATGCTGAATTGCTTATAGCTGTTTTGCCATATATATATATGTGTCTATTTGGTTTAACAGATCGTATTAGGACCAGAAGTCTTCACAAGGATAGTAACAGTATACAAAAATGCCCATATTATTTTGCCAGTCCCTGTGAGGATAAGGTCAATTACTGTCTTAGGGGTTAGGTTTAGGGTCAAGGTTACAATTAGTTGCAGGGTTAGAATTTAGGGTACTTTCAGGTTTAGGAATTATAGGTTAGGTTTAGGGTTTGGTGTAGGTGTTAGAAGGAAGTTAGCTTTAGGCATAAATGTTAGGTTATTGAGGTTAGAGGTCAGGTGTGTTTAAGTTTAGGGTTAAGGTACGTTTTAGGTTAGGGGTAAGGTTAGATAACATGGATTTTTTGTTTTCTGGATAGCTGTACTCAGCTGTACTGTGTGTGTGTGTGTGTGTGTGTGTGTGTGTGTGTGTGTGTGTGTGTGTGTGTGTGTGTGTGTGTGTGTGTGTGTGTGTGTGTGTGTGTGTGTGTGTGTGTGTGTGTGTGTGTGTGTGTGTGTGTGTGTTTATGTGCACTTATGTGTGTTTTTACATTGCATCAATGTCTATGCCCTCCCAATCCATTGTGTTTTGATATCATTTTTATGCTTGTATGTCATGACTTTTAGGTTTAGATTTGAACAACACCTTCCGTTAACATTTGCCCTAGGCAGAAGTGGTCAGAAGTGACTTTTGTCCAGAGTGCCAAAAAAACTTGAACCGATAAATGGTTGATTTTAGTAATAATTGAAAGCATACAAAAAGATTATCAAACTATTTTATAATTTCCAGATATTTTTATTTTTTAACAGTGAACAGTGAAATTGAAAAAGATTTAGTTAAAACCCTATTTATGATGATGTATAGATTAGATTAACTTGGATGTATCTAGGGTAATACATTAATTTATATAATTTAAGTTCTACATGTTTGGCTTGCCATTGAGAGACAGAAGGAAATGTATTGCAACCAAGATGTTACTTAATATTAACATAAAAATGGCTGCATTGGACCTTTAAAAAAAAGACCATTCCTTCCTAACGAGGGTGGAAACTGGCAGAGTCGCAGTGCCAGATTAGGACAACCTGTGGGATCTGACATGGTTGGTGTTTTATTGGTAAAGGTGCCAAAACAAACAATCTGTACTTCCAGGAACTTCAACAGACACTGCAGTGTATGTGTGCATGTGTGTATGTGCACGCCAACACGTGTGTATTGGCTTATTGCAAAGCTATTTTTATTATTACTTTTGAACCCCTACAGTTTTTGGCTGACCGTTATGGGGCGTACTGTGACAGGTGATTAGTGGGCTGTTGGTTAGAGGAGGGATGGAAGTGCTTAAAATTCAGAAACAACCAAGTGGTGTGTCTGTCTTCTTTGGGTCTGTTTTTCCTCGAATCATGTTCTCTTCTTGGGAAAACACAAAAATATATTTTCTTTTCCCTCCTTTTCCAATTTTGTGATCCCCACTTTATAACCATTACTTGTTGCAGAATCACCCAATGGGCTCAGGAGATCAAAAGTATTCTCATCGGCACATACTGCTTGCTCAACCAGGATGGTATTAAAAAAACATGTATTTAGAGGTGAATGCATTCTCCAGCCAACAGCCAAAATTGAGAATGCAGGCACCAAACCTGTCACAAGCAGTTGCTAGAGTACAATGAGATGAGGGGATCCAGCAGAGGCTAGCGCTATATTGTCTCAGTGCTACTGTGGCTAGACGAGTGAACACGTCTTGTCTGGGCTCCCAGCTCAATTCTGATTATTGGCCGTGATAGCATTCACCTCCAGGAGGCATACCGGCGATAACATCTTGGTTCAACCAACAGAGTGATGAGAAGCTTGGTGAGAAACTGTTTTTTTTTCTTTCCTGCACCTGCTCTGGGTTTGTTGACACAAGGCCAAGGTCGTCATTGTGAATTGGACATTCAAAAGTGGGAGAAAGGAGTTTCATTATGTTTTTATCTCCTCCACTTAAGGTGTGGTTGTACAGAATGTACATGTTAATCCCATCGAACCTGACCACCACATCTCCTGAACTCTTTCTCCATCTTTTCCTCGCTCATTTCCTTTTTCGCTCAACCCCTGAAAAAGAGTCAAAAAACAGAGCAGAATGTGGCTTTTTTTGTCAACCAAAGAACGTTTGACCTGTCGGCATTACAGGTTGAGATATTTTACCACGGCCTCTGGGAGACCCCAGACATGGCCGACACACCGCCTCAACATGAAACCGTTTGTCAGTGTTGAAGGTTGTAGTCAAGACAACGGTTTGAATGTGAAGGAGATGATTGTGAGGTGCTCAGAAGATGCAAATGACAAGATGAGAAGAAATGAAGTGATTATTGAGACGGAATGAAGACTTAGGGTGAAGAGAAAGCAAAGGTTGTAAGGTGTTTGTAGTGAGAATGTGTTAAATATATATGTTAGTTATCCAACCTAATCACTGTACACACAGGTGAACTTGACTGCCCACACACCTACCAACTGGCTGGATCTGGTAGTTGTGCTTCACTGATTCCTTTTTTCATTTAGCATTTCAACGTGTAGTTTTGCTTCTCTCTCCCTCTGTTTTCCTGCCGCCTGTCTATATTTTGCTGAGACAGTCCCAATCTCTGCTGACTGACTGACCCACATTCCTCACGGTGTGATTGGACGCCCTCAGGGGAAGTGCTTCTAAGTATGTGAAATGGTGTGAGCACGTTTGCATGTCTGCATTTCTGTTTGTCTGTGTTCAGCCTCAGGGTTTAGAGGTAAATCGATCTCTGAAATGGGAAATTTCTGACCTATGGCAGTTGATTGATGTTCTGCTCATTTGCTGGTCTGTCTTTTTTTCGTTTTGTGCCTGGCTGTGATTGAGATTGTACGGCATTTCTTTCTGAGAAAGGAGACCCTCTGCTGGTCACAGTGTGTCATGGCATGATGTCTTGGGAATGGTTATTTTGATGAACACATCGGGTCTTCCCACCAAAGAATAGTCCGAAAAAAATATTTTTAATATATATTACAATAAATGTTTCATATATAGCAACTCTTTGTGTCTGAATATGTTGTTAAACTCTGGATTTCCAGATTTTGTTCCATAAGCGATCAGAATTCCAAACTTAAGAGTCCAAGTTTGAATGGCTTTTCGATGGATGTGGCGATGATGATCTGGGCTTAATATTGACTTATTTTTCTTTATTTTTGCAGGACTGTGGTGTGGGATCATGGTTCATGGGGCATTCAGGGTAGAGTGCTAACTCATTGAAGATCGTCTGACAGGAGTAAAAGATAACTGAGGAAGATTATAGTGAAAAGAAGTTCAAGCATGGCTCTGCCAGACAAACACAAAGTGAAACGCCAACGACTAGACAGGATCTGTGAAGGTAAGAGTGACGTGTCATTTCCTTTTTCTACCCTCCTTACCGTTATTCTGCTGTCATACTGCTGAAATGGAATCGTCCGGCAATAAGAGAAACATGTGGTTAGTCTGAATCATATCTGTTCCACGTCCTGTTATTTAGTGGTTGCATGTATGGTACAGTTTAAAATTCCACCCCAAGGACAGCATCCATCGCACATCTATTCACTAGTTTTGTTACTTAAGCCCATCCATTTTGCAGTGGAATGATCAGCCTAAATAGGGTCACAGTATTAGCTAACCATTATTGGACCCATACTATCAACTTTTCTACATGAAATAATCAGTCCCCTGGCTGGTTTAAACACCTATAATAGTTCAGCAGATGTTACAAGCTTCATCTCAGGTCTCATCTTTATGTGTTTATATCACATGTTAAAAGAGGTTCAACGTAAACCCTTGTAACCTTTTGAACATGTACTGTAGAGACGGAGTGTTAACCTGATTAATGACGCACCAGTGTCGTCACCATGCCTCACGACGGTGACTCTTCTTTCTACTCTATCTGAAAAAGAGATGAATACCTCCTTGCCTACTGGAAATGGATTTGTAATGATTTCGTATGGGATATTCAGATTGGTGATGGGGCTTTTCATACACATACACATAATGTGTTTTTTCTTTCTAATTATTCAATATTTTTTTTATTTTTAGTGTATAGCTATCGTTTGTTCAAGTTTACTTTCCAAAAATGACATTGTTTATTTAGTATTATATTAGTTATTCTTGTTGCTAAAAATTTGAACCTAACACTAAAAAAGAACCTAACACTATATCACAGGACTTTCCAAGAACCTAACGCTTATTCACAGGATTGTCCAAGAACCTAACACTAAATCACAGGACTGTCCAAGAACCTAACATTATCACAGGACTGTCCAAGAACCTAACACTGTATCACAGGACTTTCCAAGAACCTAACGCTTAATCACAGGATTGTCCAAGAACCTAACACTATATCACAGGATTGTCCAAGAACCTAACACTATATCACAGGACTGTCCAAGAACCTAACGCTTAATCACAGGATTGTCCAAGAACCTAACGCTTAATCACAGGACTGTCTAAGAGCCTAACCCTACATGTATATTTGAACAAGTAATGTTCCTTTCTCAGAAGCCCAATAGTCAAAGTTCCTTTCTTGTTGGTCATTTTTTATTTTTTATTTTTCCCTTTCTTGTTGATCTAATAAACATATAACATTTTGAAAATGTGATTTTCACGTTTTACCTTGTGGCAGTTTGGCAACAACATATTTTGAAGGCAATTAGATATTGTGACTTATTGATATAACTTACCTTGGACAATGTAAATCATGTCTATAACACCAAATGGAAAACCATGTAAACTATGACAAGTCCAACAACTTCATAAATAATTATAATAAAATGTTATTTTTACATTCATATACAAGAAATGTACAGCGACAATGAAATGCTTGCTTATGGGATCTCTTCTAAAAATGTAGAGAAAGAGATGGTAAAACAAAATAAACAATAGAAATAAAACACGTACACATGTACAGTGGGCTCCAAAATTACTGGCACCCCTGACTGGCAATGCACAAACAATACTGTAAAAACATAAACAATACAATTATAGAGAAATCTAACAACTGTACATCATTAACATGTCAATAGAACCAACCAAAATAATTTATTGAATAAATAAAAAATCAATGTCCTAATCAATGTTTCACAATCAATGGCAACCTTAATGATTATTGTAAATAACATCTGCCAAAATTAAACCAGGAATTAAATGTCACTTATTTAAGTTAATTTAAGTCTTATATTGAGCCGTTACATCGCTTCCTGTTCCACAAGGGTATAGAAATAAGGTAACACGCTTACAATATCCCTTTGCCATCCAACACCACGAAGAAAACGAAACAACGGGCAGTTCAAAAGAAACAGATGGTCGTACAACTTCATAAATCTGGTAATGGCAACAAGAAGCTCAACAAACAATTGAATATACCACTAAGCACTGTCAAAGCAATTATTTAAAAAATTCTAAACATATGGAACAGTTAAAAATGTCATGGGTAGAGGACAGATAGAGGATGCAAGTGCATTTTGCCCCCCAGGATAGGGGGGCGGTAGTGAGAGAAGCAACAAAATCCTTAAGAATCAATGTGAAGCAATGTGCAGGTTTCAAAAAGCACCATCAGACCCCACCTTCACAACCACAGCCTCTTTGGAAGGGTTGCCAGAAGAAAGCCATTTCTGAACCCAAGACTGAGGCGCAAGCAGTTGGAGTTTGCCAAACATTTAAATTATGACCAAAAGAATGTGCTCTGTTCAGATACAGCATCTGCATGTTTGGCATCCAAACAGATGCATACAAGGAGAGGCACCTCAGACACACAGTGAAATATGGTGGTGAGTCAGTGATGTTTTTGGGCAGTTTTTTATTCCAGAGGTCCATGGGCACTGGTCAAGATTGATGACATAATATATTCCACCAACTATCAGGCAATTGTAGCTGACAGTCTGGTTGCCTCTGCCAGAAGGCTGTGACTTGGCCGTAGGTGGACTTTCCAACAAGAAAATCTCCCAAAACATACCTTAAGATCTGCACAGAAATGGTTCAGTGACAACAAAATCCATGTTCATTCATGGCCATCTCATTCGCCAAACCTCAATCCAATCAAAAACCTGTGGGCTCAGTTGATAAGGGCAGTTGAAGCCCAAACTCAAGAATATGAAGGATCTTGAAAGGATCTGTATGGAGGAATGGTCCAAAATCCCTCCAAATGTGTTCAATAGCCTTTTCAAACATTACAGGAAGATACTTCATGCTATTATCCTTGCCAGAGGTGGTTACACTAAGTTCTGAATAAGGAGTGCCAGTAATAATGAAACCTTGATTTTGGTGAAATTTAATCTTTTATTTTTTATTATTTCTTTCTCCCCCTCCCAATTCCCTCTAATCCTGCCTTGTCGGCACCTCCACAAATCCTTGCACAGATCTGTGGGATGGCGAAGGGCACGCACGTGGTTCATTCAACCACATGTCGCCCTAGCCGTCGATTCTTCTTTACCCACTGTGAGTCCAACACGGAAGCCTTTAGATGGATCATGCACGGGATGATTACGTTCAGCGACTACTTCTGCAATTGAAACCACAGACGCCTGACGTGGACACAAGGAGATGCTGGAGAGCGACGTGGCAGGATAGATAATCTGATTTATCGAACCCAAATCCCGGGCAGCACTGTGACAATTTGCGCTGCCTCGTGCAGGAGGCCCGGGGAAAGTGAGAGAACCCATAGTCAAATTTTTGTGAAATTTCTTTTGTGTTGAATAATTGTATGAGTTTGGTTGGTTCCATTTCAGTACCATGTTTCTTTCGTTGGTATGTTGAGTTTATCTCTAATTATATTGTTTATGTCTTTAAAGTATTGTTTGTGCATTGCCAGTCAGGGGTACCAGTAATTTTTGGAGTCCACTATACTGCCCTGCAAAGTCAAAAGACCTTAACTAAAATTTTGGTCAAAATAAGTTATTGTCATTTTGGAAAATTAAAGATCTGCTTTATCATGTGGAAAATATATATTGAGTCAAATTTGTTGTTTTTCTGGAGAAAATAGTTTTTTGTCTTTGTCACATTTCCAATATTCTCAGTTCAACACTCTGGTGAGTTAAAGTCATTTGCCTTTGTAGGCAGTGTAGATGAGTGGTTATTAAAGTTCAGTAACTTGGTAAACACACTGTGAGACCTTGATCCATTTAGTATTACACATTTTATTATGAATGCTTTAATTCATCATGCAATTCCTCACTAATGAAAAAGCAATAGATACAAACTTGCTAAGGACTAGAACTGTGTCTTGTTTCTTTAGTTTAATCATATGCCCATTTGCCTCAGATGATCATTTTGAACCTAACAGAGAGTGTGTCTGAAACAAATTTTCTGCACATGCACATTTTCTTTTCTTTCTCAAAACAAGCTTGACAGTGTAAATTAACTAGCTGCTTGAAACTGAATCATGGAACAGAAGCATGACACAATGAAATAAAGTCAATATGAATTTGATTTATGAAAACACTTGGTCTTTGTTAAGGTGTCACAGCTGCGGACCATAATGGCACACTGATTGGATGTTCCATTGCTCAGCTTTGTTATAAAACCAAACTAACCATATGAATGTTCTCAGAATAGATTCCCTTGTTTATAGCTGACAATTGATTACATTCTATGGTCCTGATTACTGTGATTTGGCTGCAGTGGAGACGAGATTGATTTCTTTTCAGTTCTCTAAACTAAGGGGCTGCTGGTTGGCCAATCAATCAAGGTTTTTCAGGTACTACTTACCACTGAAGAATTCTGATGTCCAGAGTATGAGGTGGCCAGGACAGGTCTGAGTCTGGTCCGTCTCTACGTTTCTTCATCATCCCGCAACCATGCCAAATTCTTTTACGAACCATCCCAGACATGCCCTTATTTTCAAACCCTGTCTACTACAGAAGAGAGATTTAACTAACCACTGTGCTTAAATTGTCATTGTTGCTTGCTCTTGGGATTTAAGGCCAAATCCCTAAATGCACAGTGTCAGTTGAGAATTATGATATATGTATTTAAACTCAAACTTTTCATTTCTTTTCCCAAGTGGCAGCTGAAGCACAAACATTATAGTAATTGAGCCAAAACCAAAAACATTCACAAAGAGTGGACCCTTACAGTTTAAGAAAAAAACAAGGGGCCAAATTGTAATGAAATGCATAGAATGTAACTTTTAATCGAAGCTAGTTAAATTGTCATCTGTGTACAGGAAGTGATTGACTCATCCAATCATTGGCCCAGCTGCAGTGGCATGGTGCCCAAATCCGCTTTCCGCACCACCCCATATAAGCTAAACTGGAGTGCTTCATCCCAGCCACTTGTCCCGTCTGTCTGCCCCATCTGTGTTCCCAGCATGCACTGCCTTGACTACTGATACAGCTGCTAGCCCTCCAGAACTCAGTGCCATGGTAATCCATTAGGCCTAAGTGATGTTGAAGGCAACATGGGCAAAGGTGAGAGCCTAGGAGTGAGGTGATGAGGGTAATGGTACATCAGGCCAAGCATAGACCACCAGATTAGGCTACAGGCAGATTTTGTCAGGTGGCCAGAACATGTTGATAATATTTTAAACACTGACATCTGACAATGGATTCGCTTTGAATAGAACAACTGTTTTAAACATTATTATTGAATATTTCTGCGGGAAAAAACATGTACACACATGTACTACGTAAAGATATTAGTTGAATAAATGTTTGTTGTATAATCTGTGAGACTATCCCGTATCAAAATCATTGCTGATTCCTCCCTTGACTCCCAGCCATTTGCTTATACCAGGCCAATAAATCTGTTGACGATGATAACAAACCGCTTCCTAACTTATTCCCTCACTGCTCCAAAAATTTCCCTTCCAGCAGGCGAACGCTTCAGTTTAATCGCGTCTGAAGAAATCAGGCTGCCTGAATAGTTCCCCCCCATGCTGTTGCATGTTGCAAGAACTTGTTAACATCGTGAAAGTCTGCTGCTCATTCGTGTACTGTAGCACAGCTCATGCGTGTCATTGGTCAAATCGCTAACCCTGACGACCGAGGGGGCAGTGCGCTAACTCATCGACAGGAGAGTTTTTCCTTTTTTCTCACAGCACTCAGGAAACTGAGTGTCTGAATCGTGATGGAGTGCTTTTATTTATCTCACTTGCTTTGAACTTAACACCTATGGCTCTAGCAAACACAAGGGGATTATTGAGTGGTAACTGCGTTCTGATGTGCCAACTGTTTTCTGGAACTGATAAAGCAGCATGCATGGCCAAGTCACTTGGACAGTCCATCACAGTGTATGTTCAGGGATGTAGGCAAACAGGCACCTATCAAAAATTTTCAGGCTCCTTTACCAGCTCCTCAACATTTGTCGGCAGTCCCAGGAACCACTAAGCTAATTCCTTTGAGTGTCCAGAGAACCCCCAGCTTAGGGATTCACAGTCATGCCAATGTGGTCTCTGCCCCAGGTTCAGGAACAGAGCTGCCACATCGTTCTGGAGGCTAACTCCAGAGTGTCAGACCACAGCGCCTTGATTAACACAAAAGGCTGCTCATCCCAATGTAGAGCTCTCTGTAGAGGGATTATCCTTGAAAGGATTCAACCCTTCCAGAAAATCAACAATTTTCACAAGATGGCGGCTTTACACTCAGCAACTACGGTCACACAAGCTACATCGGACATTGACAGCATGACTAGAATTCAAGTCACACAAGACAACAGTTGTAAACATTGGTAGTTATCATCGGTAGTTATCATTGGTAGAAATCACAAGACTTCCAGTAATGCTTATTAATCTTCCTGGACAGATTTGGTTGAAATTAAAAGGTTATTTGTTCCTTAGTTGCACATTTCCCTAAACTCTAAATGCGAAACCGATTTTTGAGCCAATGTTACAAGTTTCTGAATCATTGCCTTTGATTTGATTCCATGCAGAAATGTAGTATTTTTTGCACATGAGCTTAGCGTTCAGGGATTATGTCATTTGAAAAAGCACAAAAGAGTAGCTAGGTGAGCAATTATTATATAAATTAAGCACTCTACTTTCCAAAACATTATCGCGCTACCAATTTGCAGAACCTGCCCGTGTAATACATTTAGAGCAGATGGTAAACCATTAGTAGGCCATTTAGTGGAGAGGTGAGGGGTGTTTACACCATCGAAAGGCATCCGGGGTGTATAATCTCAGTACAGGTGTAACTGTACTGGTCGGGACTAAAAACCCTATGAGGATAGTTAAAGGGAATTAGCGTTGATAGTAAAAATGTATGTGTTTGCTAATTGTATATTTTGTGGAAGTTATTGTTTGTGTTTTGGTATTTCGTGTCTGGTCTGGTTACTGTATGTGTTGTGCGGAGCAGGAGTGATATTGCCTGTGGAATTAGAGGGATTGTGGGATGTAGGTGGAAGAACCTTCATCCCAAAAGCCATTGGAGGAGAATCTCTGAGGGCAGGAAGCCTGATCAACAAATGCGTTTGAGAAGCTTGAGACGAATAAGTAGGCAAGAAATCAAGGGAATGCAATCGAGATGCTTCCTATGTAACAGGACCGATGCAGAGGAAGTAGTTTCCCCCTCTGAGCACTTTAAAGAATTTTGGAGACAAGTTGTTCATACATTTATACCATAGATACTCAAATACATATAGCTGAGACCAATATCAATTGTCTCCTATGGTGATGGTCAGAAAGTTTTTTTTTGTCACATTTTATGAAAATACAGATTGCGAGCTTTCAAATTGTGTATCATACACTGAAATAGAAGGAACATTTGGAAAACTATGATGCTTCAAATGTTAACACACTTGGAATTGCAAAACTGAGAAATCAGCCCTCAAAGATTTGCCAAAGATGTCACCCCCCACAGAGGTCCTGTTTGTTCACACCCATTCAAGATTGTTCACACCCTCCTAAAACTTAGCCCCACCCATTTTTGTCAAGGAATGACAGGACCTGTTAAGCAACTGTCAAACTAAGGCAGTAAGGTGATTGACTTAATCTGACTCTCAAGCAAAAATGCAGTAAATATAAAGTGTCTTATTTAGGAAACCCTCCACTATAGTACAGTAGAAAAATATATATTTAAATACAATTTCAATAATAGTAAGTATACTTCTATGTTAGATTTTACCCACTTATTCCATACATTAGTTAATTTGTAATACATTTAAAGTAGCATTTTAGTACACTATAAACATATAGCCAAAGTATTATATAATTTAAATATATCACTAGTAAACCAGCAAGAGTAGATCAAATTAAAGTGTATTTGTATCATATAAAAAATATTGTTACATTAATAAACCTAAGGCTGAGGTAATTGTTCTTGGTCACAGCCTTGTAAAGTTCTATTCCCACGGGGGACCAGTAAGACGCTATCAATGTACTATGAAAATATATGTTAATGTCTATATTCTTACATATTGTTTCTGTCCAGCCTCAGACATGGGTGCAGGGCAAGTGATATCCACATTTGACAGTATTCACATTTTCGGTTACCTAATCAATGTTAGTTTGATTCCCATGGCAGTCACAGTAATGATATTTGATAGCAACCTACAAAATGCATTGAATTTGAAGATCTAAACAACCTTAGTTCAATGTATTTTAATCTTTCATCTATCTCTTGCAGTCAGCCTCCTGGCTGAGTTCATGCATAAAAGTACATTTGTTTTTTAACATTCTAATCATGCGATGAGTAAACCAATGCGGATGAATATATTTTTCTTTTTACACTTTTTTTTAATGTCTTGTCAAGTCAGTATTCACGTCTAGTTGTTTTTCATCCATACATTTATTCATGTCAGTACAAGGCTGGCTGCAGTGGTGGCTTGTCTAAGTGTAATGGGACATTAGCTGTCGCTGTCATTGTGGCATGTCAGACGAGGCGGAGACGAGTTGCCTTGTACAGGGTCAAAGGCTCTGAGCAGATTCAGGGTCATGCGCTCACTGGCTATTGGATACCAATGAGCTCATCACATGTCAGCTTAAACACACATCCTCTCTCTCCTCCAAAACCCCCTCACTCCCATCACTTGACAAGCTTTTCCCTTTTTTCCTCATTTTTTCTTTATTAATCACTCCATTCCTTTCCTCCATCTATTCATATCTCAATCTTATCTTTCTAATTACTGTACCTCTTTAATTGCCGCGTACACATACATTTTCTGTGTGCACACCTCCATTGGCGCACACACACACCCTCGTCCGTCCTCCCTCCCACCCTGTCTGTCTGTCTGTCTGACTGTGTTACATTATTAATATGGAGGCAGGGAGCAGGAGTGTGAGTGACAGTGAGTTGTAGGGGGCTTTATTAAACACAGGCATCCATGTGGCCAGCCTCTGAGAGATTAGCTACTCTGATTAATGGTGTCTTTCACAGATGTCAAACATGCAGTCACCAAGGACAGCCTGTTGAATAAGAAGACCCATGTGGCAGAAGAATGAGCATAGCATTAATAAATATCACCAGAATCATTATACCTCCAGGTTGGTTTGTGACATGTAGTTTAACATTTCGTTTTTTTACTCTTCACAATCCATGTAAAGCTGGGTTTTTACAATGAATTTGATATCTTTTTCTCTCACAACACTGGAGGAATGTCACAATAGTCCATTGCCCTGTATGGAGTTAAATACAATATTATGGTAATTTGATTCTGATTAATTGAAAATGTTTTAACTTGGTATTCTAACTGCCCACTCTTTTAAAGTGTTTATTACTATTTCTGCTTAATGCATGTTTCAGTGGCCTTGTTGCCTTTGCTCCTCCATGTTGTGTGCCAGGCACTAGAGATGCACGGTTTGACTCATACCAGCAGCATGAGGTATTGAAATATGGATGAAGGGCAGATGGGCGGGTGGGTGGGTGGTGCTGGTGGCTTGATTGACAGGTGAAGCCTGTGTTTTGGCAATTATCTGGGATTGGATAAAAGTTGTCTAATTTCCAGCTGCCAGCACAAACAGTGTGATGTGGGCATGGCTTTAAACAACACAGTTCAGCTGGCTGTAAGCAAGTGAATAAGGTCTGTTGTTACAGGGAGTTTCTCTCCTTTCCCTCTCAATTCCTCAGACACACACCCTGTCTCTCTCTGCCGCTCTCTCTCTCTACTTCTCACTCTCTCTCTCTGTCTGTCTCTCTCT